>JAHESH010000275.1:0-27252 GCA_020826765.1 Teratosphaeria viscida
CCCCCCCCCCCCCCCCCCCCCCCCCCCCCCCCCCCATCGAAGCGCCGGTGCTTCGTCGCACCAAGTCTCTGTGCAACGTCGGGCCGGGCGCGCGGATACGAGGGCCGGGCGACCTCATCCCTCTCGCAATGAACACAAAACGAAACGACAGAACACTCAACCATATCATTCCTGCTTGGCCCCCCGCCCCCACACCGTCGCAAATGGTATACTATTGGCATCGATTAGTGTGTTTGAAAAAAAACAAAAACAAAAAACAAACGCACCTGCATCCCCTCTCGGGCTCGCCATCGACGCCGCCGCCTGGCATGGGTGGCATCCTCCCAAATTTTTGGGCACCTCGAAATTCGCGGAGGAGTTTTATCTAATGACGGGAGAGGAAAAGGGGAAGCACTTCGTCACGCGGGCGGTCCAAGTTCTGTGGATGAAGAGACAATCACAATGTATACTTTTCCGGTTTGTATCAGCATGGAGCGGCTGCTCTCTTCGTGTAACATTCGGACCTGCTAGGGCATGTCGATGCTGTGCCGCGAGACACGGGGTTGGCATGATCGTGGGCGCGACAGCGCGCGTCGACGTGGATGGAGCGTAGCGTTATGTAGCAATACGATGCAATGACACATGATCGAGAATCCATCGCACGGCTGGTGATCTCTCTGGCAGATCCTGCGAATGACAAAGGATCTTGAGACGTGGTGCACGAATCCGCAAGAGGTTTCGGTGGGAGTCTAGTCGCATGCCCGATATCGTTCTAGATTTTTCGATTTTTGAGCTCGCTCTACACACCGAACTAAATCCGCGGAAACACAACCGATGTCGATACCCGGGCTGAGACGGGACCGTGGCCGCAAATGCGTGCCCCGATACAACGAACGTCGAAATCACGCGATGCCATCCCGCTCGGTCATCTCTCCTCCACATCTCGCTCACTCACGGGCTCAACGCACCAGCACGCGCAGGCCTTGGCTCCCGGGCCTAGGCATCGGCACATAGTAATCGCGCACGACGTCAAAGTCCTCCCGGACCGTATCGAAGAGCTCGAAATCGAAGCGGCGGAAGACGGCGGCGAGGGTGTAATAGAGCTCGGCCTACAAGTCGAGGTCAGCATCCGGGTGAGCGACGTTGATCTGAGGGCCTCTGGCATACCTGCGCCACGTTCTGACCCAGACAGGCTCGGGGACCCTTGGCAAAAGGCACCAGATACTTCTTCCTCCTCTTGCCTTCTGGTCCCAGCCAGCGGCTCGGATCGAACTTTTGATGGTCTGGGTAGATGGCTTCATTCTCGTGGATGATGAGGTTCGTCATGCTGACGGCCGTTCCAGGCGGGATCTCCCAGTCTTTGTAATAGATAGGTTCATAAGGCGAGATGCGGGCGTTCCGATGCATGACGCCGTGGGAGAATCTGTGACCTTCGGAAATGACAGCGCTCAAGTATTCCAGCTCCTCTAGTCTGGACAGTGGAGGCAGCACGGACGGATCTGGCATCGCTTCTGCAAGCTCCGCTTTCAGCTTTGCAAGGATGGATGGATTGGCGAGAACGTGGAAAGAGGCAGTTTGCAGATGGTACGCCGTGGTTAGCTGCCCAGCTCCCACAACGACATAAGCTTCTGCTTGAAAATGTGTGAAGTTCCGATCGGAGGCCGGTAGCTCATTACCAGTGAGCAGCTCATGGAAGATTGTGGAGCGGTCGCCGGAGATCATTTTCTTATCTTCCGGGTTGTCCATGATCGCTCGAATCTGCTGGCTCAAATACTGCCGTGGCAAGCTATGTTAGCAGTCCACTCAATGCCGATCCCTGATGTCCAATACTTCGGTGACGGTGCTTACGATTTGAAGATTGATGGCTTGCTGAATGTTGGCGTTCATCTTCTTCACGATCCAGAGTGGTAGCGAATGCATCAAGCGACCGACCCACGGAAAGTAGAGATTCATGTAGACGATGTCAGATCGACCGTCAGCAGCCTCAGTCCAATTCTTGCCGAAATCCTCTTCCGCGATGGAGCCATAAGGCTTGCCAAAACAGTACTCAGTCACCACATCCATAGCCAGGGCTGCATACGCGAACTTTAGTGATAACACAGAGCCCGGGCCCCGAAAAGTCTCAATGCGCGAGCAGAGGCTCTCCACATGGTTCGTGATGAGAGGCGAGACCGCATTGACTGATCGCTTGGAGAAGAAGCTATTCAAAGGCGACCTCTTCAACCTATGCATCTCCGGGCTTTGAGCGGCAAAGAAGGTGGTTGGGACCGTGAACATCTTTCCCACCATGTCGGACTTGTAACGCTTGTTGCCGGCCCCCGTGTATAGATCGTCGAAGTAATCTGGGTCGTCGATATGCACCGCCGAGGGACTGATCCGGACAATCGGTCCATACGTGTTGTGCAATTGTCGAATGACGAAGGTGTACTGGCCAGGGCGGATGGCATCGTGGTAGAATTCGTACAAACCCGTGATCGCTGCGAGACGTGGCCCCGGGAATTTCGCTAAGGGATGCAAGGTGAGACGATAGACGAAGATGCTGAACTGACGAATTGCTAGAAGGGCAAGAATGATTGCAAAGATTGCAGGGAAGCTCACGGCGCGAAGGCGCTCCAATTGAAGGGTGACCTCCATAGCTGCTTGTGGATCCTAGGTGAAGAGACGCACGCAGCAGCGGTTCTGACTGCTTTATCTTAAATGTCCAGCCGTCTTGCGCCCAACCTGCCGAGCTCGAAGCACCTGATTGGCAGCGTTTCGATCGCAGCCTCGTCGGATTGCCAGCGCTAATGTAAGAGCTCCAATGATTGCCGCCACCACGGCAGGTGCTGGATCCTCCTGGAGATGGTCACCAATTACACTGGATGATTGATGTCGTACAACCGTTTCGAATCTTCTCAAGAAGCATCCTCGACAGGGCCCCTTATATCAGCCATGCGTCGACCACTTACCACGAGTCGATGATGCCTCCCAGACGTGGATGACCCGCGAGGCCCGCCGCGGCCGGACGCAAGCTCGGTTGGGAAGGTGCGCAACTGTGCAGGACCTTTTCATGAGCTTGCCGGCCAAGATTGGACGAAGGCATCTTTTGAGTTTTGCGCCAGTTGCCGCCATTCCTGCACAGGGTCGAAGGAGCCGCACTCGAATAATGCAGCGGCTGGACTCTAGAGGCGTGGGCTGTAGCCTTTGCAGTCGAAGACGTATGCTGTCGGCGCCAAGAGGGTGGTCGCACGGCAGCTCTTGGAAGGATGAGTGCCAATGGAGCTCGACCAGTCTCTGTGCTCGCCCTCGCCCTCGCCCTCGCCCTACAGCCGCTGATCAGGGCAGCACGCACATCATCTTGCTGGTGATTAGAAACAGACCTGACGGGGTGATCATCCTCCATCCTGGCATGCACAGCGGTGGTGCGAATACATGTAACAATACATGTATGTAGTCATATTGTCATGCACTCGGAGACGGAGGTTGTCGATGTGGTCGTCATCATCAGTGGAGTGAAAGTGGATGGAAGATGCCCGGAGACGGAGATGCCCGCTCCGGTCCGGTCCGGTCCGGTCCGCCTCCCGAGGAAAAATGTTCCATAGCGCCAAGACGGAGCAGTCTGGCGATTCAAATATAAACGTGTTGGACTCCAGGATCGTATGATGATGATGGATCAAGGTACATGTAAGTCCACGGTTCAATGGCATCAATCCGTCGTGCAGTCCGTCTCGCTTCCCGTCTGCCCTCGGTCCGCATCTCTTCCACCAGATCAACCCGGTCTGCCTCCTCCGCGCAGGCTGTCCTGGCATACCCTTCACATCATAACAATAACATCAAGACTTCATCCCAGGTGGCACACTTTGGGAGCAAACGTCCATCAATCACGGCAGCAGAGAAGATGACTCGAGACCACATCCTCACCCTCTCCTGTCCGGACAAGCCGGGCATCATCCACGCCGTCACCGGTATCTTGGCCCAGCAGAACCTGAATGTCCTGGATCTCCAACAATTCTCCGACCCAGACTCACAGCGCTTCTTCATGCGGGTGCATTTCGGTCATGCCGAAGAGACGAACGTTCTAGCCGCGCCCTTCGACCATCTGGCCAAGACGTGGGACATGGACTACGACATTGTCCCCAAAACCCAGAAGCCCCGGGTAGCCATCATGGTTTCCAAGATCGGCCACACGCTGAATGACCTTCTGTTCCGGCAACGGACAGGCCAGCTCAACGTCGAGGTGCCGCTGATCATCTCCAACCACCCGGACTTCGCGCCTCTGGCCAAGAGCTACGACATCCCCTTCCACCACTTGCCGGTGACCAAGGACACCAAAGCCGAGCAGGAGAGCCAGATCCTGGAGCTGATCAAGCAGAACAAGATCGATCTCATCGTATTGGCAAGATACATGCAAGTCCTGTCGCCGAAGCTCTGTGAGGTCATGTCCGGCAAGATCATCAACATCCACCACTCGTTCCTGCCATCGTTCAAAGGCGCGAAGCCCTACCACCAGGCATACGATCGTGGCGTCAAGATCATCGGCGCCACTGCGCATTTTGTGACAGCCGATCTGGACGAGGGCCCAATCATCGAGCAGAGAGTGGCGAGGGTCGACCACTCGATGAGTCCGAAGGAGCTGGTCGACGAGGGGAGCAATGTGGAGACGCAGGTGTTGGCCGCGGCGGTCAAGTGGTGGAGCGAGAAAAGGGTGTTTTTGAATGGGCACAGGACGGTGGTCTTCAACTGAAACCAGCAGGTTCGAAAGCAAACCATTGCTTTGATTGAAGAAGAGTGGCGCGACTTAGCACTTTAGCTAGGGGCCCATAAAATGCTGAAGATCGCCGCTGTTGGCCTCACCTGCACTCGGTCTGTCTCCACTAAACCTCACGGACCTCCGCTGCGACGATGCCAATAATGATAGCAACCACTCCACTAGCGCAGCGTAACGTGCCTCACAGCACTCAGTACCATCGTCCCCGTCTACGACGCCGCTTTCGCCATGTCCCCAACAAAAGCCGATGTGAGAAGACCCGCAGCCCTGTCCCCGCTGAATCCCACGCCGCAGCCAGTCCAACTACACGCGCGATCTCTTCCAGATACTTACCTGCACCCCGCGCTATGGTGCTGCCACGCCGAGGCCGGCATGTCGATACCAAAGTCGCGTAGACAGATCAGCGGGTTGAAATGTGCGCCACTGAAGAAACCTCCCGCGATGGTACATATGCCTTTCTCGAGCGCAAGCGCGCATGGAGTAGGTACCGACCTAGGTAATCCGAACGTCGTGAGAGCCCTATGAGTAGTCAAAAGTCCTGCCTGGGTGTGAAACCTCCTGAGGTGGCCGGTAAGAATAGATAGACTCCTCCTCACGATGTCATGGCGAATTTTTGGTGAGTGTGGTAGCATACATACCGCCAGCGCAGATGACTAGGTCTCGCACCTGCGGTTTCGCACACTCGACAACAAATCACCGGTCAACCCATTTGTCGACATAGTGACGAACCGAGTCACCGCCAACCAGTCGACCAAATCGGTTCGACGGATAGAAAACGTGCCCCATAACGCCCGAGAGCTCGACCTCTCGGCCGCAAATCGGATTCATGATACCAAAACGGCGGTAGGCGTACCAGCGCCGCCAGCGTTCGTTCCGTCTCGTCGGGACGCCATCCCACATGACAGACTACAGACCCCGCTCGCGACGACCCAAGAAGTCCTCACTCGATCCATGGCAGCCCTAGATCGTGAGCACCTTCCCCCCCACCCCCGCCCGAGCGTCAAACTGAACGATCCCCCCTATACCTACAAGAAGTCAAAGAGAAAAGTCATCACCATCCCATTCACCCCGTCGGGGCGCCGTGACGCAGCAGGAGACGCGACACCCTACCTCGCATTATACCCTCCGCCTCCGCCGTCCCCCGGCCGCTGCGCTCCCGCCCAGTGATCCCACTGCTGCACTCTCGGATCTTGCAGATCCGTCCGCAGCGCCGGATGCGTGCCCGCCTGCTGGAATCCCGGGTGATACGCCGTCGTGTCTTCTGATTCCTCGTCATCGGATAGGTTCGAGCGCCCTGGCCCGTGATCCGAGGATTTATTCGAGTCCTGTAATGATGAGGGTTGTGGTGGTTGAGGGTAGTGCCATCCTTGGTATGGCTGTTGTTGGTATGCCGGAAGGTCCGGCGGACTCGTCGTCCGTCCTAGTCGTTGCATGCCCATCGAGTGCTGATTGCCTGGATCAAACCGGCTGTCATGGCCGTCGTTGCCATCATTGGCGTCATACGAGTCATGTGTGTATGTCCTGTATGGACTCGAACTAGGCATGCGTGCCAGCTGAGACGAGTTGTGTAGCAATCCTGCCCTGTCGTCCTCATCTGCAGCCCCCAAAGTACCCGCCCTCCCCCGCATGTCGTCGCTTGGTCGCAATTCCGTAGCTGCTCCGCCCGACCCTGCAAAAGTCGGACCCATATATCCAGTGTCCTGGCCCAATTTGGCGTTTGGATTCTGGTATGACGGATCGAGAGTCCTCTGCCTGTAACCTACGAACATCCATCTGCACCCTCGCGCACTTGCCTTGACCAGATCCCAAGGATTCAAAACATCGCCTATGGCTTTGATCCCGAGCGGTCCACCCCTGTACTTCGGTGCTGCGCCACCAGAGTAGCCTGCTCCTTGCACATCCAACGGCGAGACATCTTTAGTGTTGTAAGGCTTCCACGGGAACGCGAAGATGTGCATGACTGCAAAGATGGCCATTTCAATGCAGAGCAACACGTCCGGTATGCCGACCTTGATATCCTGATAGCCGAGCGTCGCGGTCGGCTGGAGCGGACCGTCGCTAGAGCTGAGGAGCGATATGATGATCTGAACGGCGGCGTCGTTAGCGTGCCTGCTTTTTTGTCCTTGGGCCAATCTGAACACTCACGGTCTGCCAGAATGAGAAGAAGATGACAAGCTTGATGCACAACACCTTCAAGAACGGCTTGTGCTCCGCCAGATCATCTTTCAGCTGGATGTAGAATTGAATGAGGCAGAACATGGCAACCGTCACACTCGCTGCCTCAAATGCCGTGACCCAGATATGGGCAAATACCGGACTAAGGGATGCCTCGCAATAGACGCCGAAGTACTGTGTAATCACTGCGGCAATCGTAAAGGCGACTCGGATGAAGCAGTATTGGAAGACGCCGATCCATATGATCTGCCAGATTCGTCAGCGCACCAGCTCTTCTCCGACCAAAGAATGCTTCGTGACATACATTGAACCACGTCAACCCACTCCTCGGCTTCCTAAATGGCCCCCTGTTCTCTCCGCCCGTGCACTTCTGCAACCAGAACACCCCCAAGAACCAATTCTTCACCTGGATCCCTCGGAAATACTCCTTCTGCTCATGCAGATTCGGCGCGATATAATGACACAACAGCGTGAAAAAGCTCGCTATCGCAAACGCCTCGTAGCAATTTCCTATCACCTCCCAGTAAACAGCTTTGCGGTAGAAAACGAAGGAGAGGAAGGAGACGGCCGAGTAGATGGGGATCATGAGCAGGATGCGGATGATGTGTTTCTGCTCCCAGGGACGTAGATAATGTGTCGCATGTCCCATGACAAGTACCATGGCTATTATTATCGAGATGCCCCCGAAGACTGCAGCGAGGAAAAGGCCGAGGTGGTGGAAGGTGACGGTGCTGAAGATGGGCACTTCGCTGATGTACGAATCTTCGAGCGTCGTGTTGCAGTACGTCCAGTTTGTCATGATGGCGGGTGTCGAAGCGCCGGAGCGCGGAGTTGTGGTTTGGGGGTCTAAGAATGCTGTCGGGCCTTTGCTTGGCTTTTGACGTGGCTCGCTGGTGCCAGAGCATGCGGCGGCTTGGGGTTCTCAGTGTCCCTCTGTAGGATGATGTCTACCTCCCCCTGTGCGCGAATGCACGCTCGCCACGCCTTCGACACGAGCACCCTATGCGATGTTCACCCGTCCGTTGTTCCCAATGCCTTGCCCGCGACGGCAGCCCTTCCACGCTGGCTCTTCCTCAAGCAATCCCTCCCGCCCGACAGCCCTGAAGCTGATCGACCTCGAGCTCTCGTCGGATCGCGCAACCCGCGCGGCCTCAGTCAATGCGTCCTAGCTCTTGTGCCCAACTCTGCGCCTCAGTTCACGCTTCACGCGCCTTGATTAACGAGTATTCTGAGTCCACGAGAAGGTGCCTCCAGTTTGCTCGATCCGGGAACAAAGGCGATCTCATGGGGATCTTCCTCTTTGACAACCAAGATTCAGATGTGCAGGTTAAGCATCGAACACAAGCAATATGAGAAGTCTTCAAGGCTCAGCCCCCTTCAATGAAACTTAGAGATGCTGCGGTCGTTGCGTGAGTGGCTGAACTTGCCGCCACCACTATGTAAGGGACGCTGTGGAGTCGGCCCGCTCTGCCCTGACGATCAGTTTCAGGTTCGCGCCGATCCATAGATGTCTGGGAGTGGAAAGGTCACGTGCGCCAGTTCCAAAGGACATGGATGAGGGTATGGCGATTTGGAACAAAAATGAAGGTCAGAACAGGAGATTACCAGGGCCAAGGGAGTTGGCCATTGGAGGCATAATGTCGTTATCGAATTGATCTGCATATCCTGCCTACCAAACGCCGTTCAAAAGCAAATAGCGCCCTCATCAGAAGAAATCTGTTACAGTCTGTTCAGCATCCGCACTACTCGATCCGTCTTCTAGTGCGGAATGCCCATCTGGCCCGGCGCGACACCCACACGCTCCTTCGCCAACAAGTCCACAAGCAAAGGCGATGGCGCGCTCTTGCCGCCCTTCACATTGTCCTGCTGCGCCTTGTACTGCTTCACTGAGCCCAAGTAAGCATCGAACAAATAGCTAGAGTCCAACGGACCACCCTTCGCCTCCGGATGGAATTGCGTGCTGAAGATTGGCCTGCTCTTGTGGATCATGCCCTCGTTCGAACCATCATTGAGGTTGGTGAAGTACTCTTTGAAGTCTGGAGGGAGGGTAGCCGGGTCAACGGCGTAACCGTGGTTTTGCGAGGTGATGTGGCACTTTCCAGTCGACAAGTCAAGCGCCGGGATGTTGTGAGCACGGTTGCCGTACTTCATCTTGGTCGTGCCAGCTCCAGAGGCAATGGCAAGCAGCTGGTGTCCGAGGCAAATACCCATGATTGGGATCTGAGATGTCTCCATCAGCTTGCGAAGGTTGTCAGAGGTGGCACGGCAGTGAGTTGGGTCGCCCGGTCCGTTCGAGATGAAGACGCCGTCAAAGTGGTGGGCGGACTTGTGGATGGGGTAGTCGTACGGCAGGCAGGTGACTGAAGCGCCACGGCCAACGATGGAACGAATAATGTTCTCCTTGACACCGCAGTCAATCAATGCCACGTGTGCGTCTCCGTTGGGAGAAGGCACGTGGAAGGGCGCCTTGGTCGAGACACGCTTGACTAGATTGATCTGAGCCGGGTCCTCATAGGCTTCATCTTCGTCCGCATCGTACTCTTCGCCCACGGTGATCTTGCCCAAAGAGCTACCCTGCTCTCGCAGATAGGTCACGATCGCCCTCGTGTCCACGCCGGAAATGGCCGGCACGCCCTCTCGTGCACACCACTCTGCCAAGCTCTCCACAGCAGTCCAGTGACTGTACTGCAGAGCTACATCTGCGACCACGATACCGCAGGCTTGGATGTTTGGGCTTTCAAAGTACTTCAGCAGCCCGTACTCGTCCCTGACTGCCGAGGGCACTCCGTAGTTGCCGATCAACGGCTGTGTGAAGACCAGGATCTGACCCCTGTATGAAGGATCGGTCATGGACTCTGGGTATCCAACGAGGGAAGTCGTGAAGACCGCTTCACCAGAAATGTTGGCCTTGGCACCAAAGCTCTTGCCGTGGAAAATTGGTCCATCACGAATGGTGAAGGTAGCACGCTCGAAAGACGGCTTCGTGCTACGGACTGAGGTCGGATGGGCAGATCGGGGGGTGCCCGGGGCTACTGTGGCCCTGTAGCGGACTTGATGGGAGATGGACGGCTTGGAAAGGGCCTTTCCAGCCACGCTGAACGTGGTGGAAGGCTTGTAGAGCTTGCTGAAGATGACAGTCGCCATGGTGTTGTATGCGTTTGTGATGTGCGTCTGGGTTTAGTTGGGTTTGGTAGTTCGTGTGTCGACAAGCTTTGTTTCTCGCTGTACTGTCTGGGCGACGAAACTCTTAGTTCACGTTGGCCTTCCAGAGGTGGTCGGAGATGTAGTCTGTGATACAAGCATCCTTGTCAGTACATGTTGCTCCACGGCTGTCATCACTGATATCGGTCGTGGGATCTCCGATTTCTTCATCTTCCAAGACTCAAATTTGACCATGTCACCGCCTCGAAACACAAGAGCTGATCCGGACATGAAGCGACTCACCTTGAGCAGTGGTAAGGGTAGCAAACGACATGAAGTCTGAAGCCTTTATTAGCAGACCATGTGGTGTGGTGTGTGTTGCGGTTCGATGTAGTGACAACGAGGGGTGGGGGGGAGTTGCAAGGAAGAATCAATTTGTCTGCAGGACTTGTTGCGGGCCTTGGTGGAGGAGTCAGCAATGCAGGAAAGCTTTTTAGTCCGTGCATTGCCGGCGGCGTCGGAGATTCTTGTCGGCGTCACTGGCCCTGGCACCTCATCACTTCAATTTTATGATTATGCGATTCTATGAGCTCACAGGCTTCACTGAGAACTTGGAATCTCGTCGCATGAGGTATTGCCAATGCCATCCTGTTCCATGAATTGTGAACAGATTATGCCGAAGTTATGCCGTCCAAACGTCCATGTTGTAAGAGCGGGCTTGGAGGTTGTCCTCACTATAAGCAGCGTAAGGCATCTTCCAACGACCAGCTGTATCAGCGGTGGCCTGAGAAGATCTGCAGGGTGTGGGATCCATTCGGCGAGCTGGACCGCCTCTAAACGCGTAGGGTGGATGGGTGCGACGACGAGGGATGGAGCAAGTATGCAGCATGCTAGATTGACGAGACGACGCTGGCGATCCGGCCTCCTGCTATAAGGGCTTATTAGGAGGTAGTGACGACGCTGTCCGCGATTGTTCTTCTCCCCAATCCTGCACCACGCCGACGGGGCCCTCCGTATAGCGAGTATTTACAGCACGAGACGTCACAAATTGGGCGGGAGATGCCCGAGTAGATAAGACCTCCATTAGAAACTACATGTACTGTAAGGCGTCGTGACTGCACAGCGGATCGTCACATCCTTTATCAGAACGGTGAACTGCATCCGAGTCTGCTACTCACGCCGTGCCATTCCATCTTGCCGTCCCATTTTGCCATGAGGGGGTATCACAACGCTTGGCGTAAGTCATTACTCTCATGAAAGCCCAGGAAAACAGAACCTCCCATATCAATGCCGTCTCAACTCCCGGCTGCCACGCTCCCTTTCCTGGCCCCGCCAGTACTGCTACTTGGACCCGCAGGGGCAACCATACTCCTAGCACCAGGCACCACGCTTCCCTTTCTCGCCGGGTGCAAGATGCCATTCTCGTCTACCATCGGTCCAATTCTTTCCTTCTCGGCCTCCGCAAGGGCAGCCTTCGAAGAGCTCGCCCCGCCGCCACCAAGAATGCCAGGGCTCGCAATGTTGCTGTTGCCAAAAGGCGAGGTTCCGGGCTTCAAAGACGAGATCGAAGAGGCCATGCCACGAATGCGATTATACTCGTATCTTTTCCGTAGAGGCACCAAGGGGGTATCGTAAAGGGGTGCGCCGCCCCAATTCGTCGCGATGGCGTTCATGACGCTCTCCTTCTCCTCGTCGGAGTCGATAGGTCCATTTTCGCCTCGCTCTTCCTCTGGATCGGGAGCATTTGCGTCGAAAGCCGCCTTCTGTAACTTCGCCTGGTTTTTGCGCTGGTAATCCGCCAGCAGCTTGTCGTATGGCGCGCTGCGACCGGGCACGGCTCGCTTGGCTCCCATGCTGTGGCTCTTGCAAGTCAGAGAGCGCGCACACTGCCCGCCCTGTGGTAGCTCCACACCGCACTGCTTCTCAACATCCACTGGTGCCTTAGGTCGCGCGCCCTTGCCCTTGTCATCCTTCTTCTTTTTCTTCTTGCTTGGTCCTGCCGCCCCTTCCTCCGCTTCATCCAGCGCCTTCCGTTTCTTGCTTGCTGTGAGACCACCGGTCTTGCTCGCTGTCTTCTTCCCCGCGCCGTCTTCATCCTCGTCATCATCGAGCTCGCCCTTCTCCTTGCGGGCAGCTGCGTCCCGGGCGTCTTTGGCTTCCTTCTTCTTCCGTTGCTTCTCTTGCTTTTTGTTGAGACAGCGCTCGATGTGGGCAGGCATCGCATGCTTGAGCTGAGGCCGTTTGCAATGGTTGCACTTCAGCACGTGCGGCTTGTCGTCCATGAGTCTACCGTTGGGGAAGCCGCGACCCAGAACAGCGGGGATGGTATTGATCTGGCTCGAGGCATCAATGGGAGCTTTGGGTTTCGTGCCTGCAAGACGTCAATATGGCTGCTCGCGCAAGACGGCATTACTGCACGCAGTATACCGCTGATGACCTTGGTCTCCGCATTCCCAGGCTTCTCCAGCACAGGCAGATTCGCTTGAACATCTTCCTTCAAGGCCCCGTTCTTGTCCGCAAGATCCTCGAACAAATTGCCCAGCACCACCCCAGTCTCTTCGCTTTTCATCGTCTTAGGCGCTGCGGCGGGAGCTGTAGCCAAGGTCGAGCGTTAGCGGGAGGCACGCGAGGAATGACGGCGGAGGACGAGACCCACTCTTGCGACTTGTCGCACCGTTTGGCGCCATTCTGGCGAGTCCGCACTTGCAACTTGATAAGAGACCGCGATGACAGTCTTGTTATAACGAACTCGATCATAGCCCATGTACGCGACGCGACTAGGAGGTACTTGCTGGGATGTGCGGAGAATGGCCATATCTCCGAATGCACCAGTGTCAACGGTGAGCCTGAGGCATGAAAGTGCTCATCGACTTGAAGATGTTTGTCTTCCAAGGTTGCAACATGACTTGTACATCAACATCACTAGATGCACCATAAGGGACAACTGCCTCGTGACCATGCGCGGTGTTGGTCTCTCGACATGCCTCTCCTGGTACCGCCTGCGGAAGGCCGATACCAGATCTTTCACCAATTGAAGCCACAATGTGTGGCACTGTCTCAATCGGCTTTGGCCTTGAACGGAGCCAAGTCAAATGTTCAGGATGTCACCGATCAACTCGACAAGCTACACCACCTTTTGCAGAGCTGTACGATTGATCAGAACCAACTCGACGCTAAGCTAGCAGACTACGTCTTCTTCCCGGTCTCTCAAGTGCTGAAGGCCAGCCAGAAGATTTCCATCCGCTGCCTGGAGTTATGCTTGGAGATTCTTGCCATCCTCTGCCGTTATGGTTGGAGGCATTCGATACAGCCGCAACTGGTAGCGCAGGTCGTCATTTTCTGCTCTTTGATGGCTGAGAAGCATCCGAAAGGCTTTGCATTCTCTTCATCGACAGACGAATTACAGACCGCCGCATTCTGGTGCCTCGATCATGTCTTCGTGGCGGCATCTCAGACTCGGGAATGCCGGACGTTCTTCACAAGCGAGGCAAACTTCCCGCAGATGGGACAGACGATCAGTACCACTTTAGATGGAATCCTGGAGGCTGGAGCTGTGGAAACGCAGCTCGCTGCTTCAAATGCCTTGAAAGCTCTGATCGTCAGTGTCATTGACCCGGAGATGAGTGCCAGATTTCTTCCTGGTCTTGCGTCGAAGTTGACCAAAATTTTGACACCTACGACCAAGCTGAGAAGAAACTATCAGGTGCTGATTATTTGCCTCGAAACGATGACACATCTTCTCAGGGCCACATTGGCAGATGATGTGGCTCAACCGGCACAAGATGGTGTCAAGCAGAGCATCATCGATGATGACTGGAAAGCAATGGCGGCAAGGCAACTTGAGCCGGTGTTGAACTCGATAATGCGACTGAAAATCCATGGTCATGAAGATGTTCGAGTCGCGTTAGCGAAATTATGTTTGATGTTGCTCGAGCGCTGCCGGCAAAGCCTTGCGAGCAATTCCGCTATTGCCATTGAGACAGTGCTCTCGATAGCGAGCAGTCAGGCCGCAGTTGGCATTCAACTTGAAATGCTGCTCCGGGTCGACCCTTCACTGAGTGGATTACTGAAGAACACAATGTATGCCTGGTTGTCATCATTGTCAACGATCGTACAAGGCGCAGATGAGGTCAAAAAAGTGCAGAAAATGCAACAGTTGCGAACGGCTTATTCGCTGCTCCACGACAGCGGTTCAAACACAGACACGCTTGAAGGCATGCTTGCTAGCCGACTTCGGGACACAGTGGTCCTGACTTTGCAAGCCCCGATCAGTAAACAGAACGCCTCACCTCTCGTCTCACCAATAACATCTCTCGACCTCGGTTTGGCCGTATTGGATCGCACGACAGGCCAGCGTGACTTCAGTCAGGCCCTTGTGCAGTACAGAAGCCAAGAAGACATCATCAAACAGGTCGAGAGCTTCACGCGGCTCATCAGCAGCTCCTCCTGCGTTTCTGCTTTCGCTGCAGACCTGTCTCGGTCGCTGCGATTTTCCCAAGGCGAAGCACAGCTGGCAAATTTCTGGCTCCTTCTCATTGCCACGCGAACAGCTTTAGCGCGCAAAGATAGCGTTAGCGATTTTATCGACCTTCCTGATGACAATGTCAACATATTTCAAGATCATCTCGAAGAGCTATACTCTTTCGCCCTCTCCATTCTCGCTGACGATCACTCAGTCAACGACATCAACGCCGACACCGAGCTTGTTGACCCTCGCCTTCAGTCCCTGGCCCTCCGCACGCTTGCCCTCCGCGCTCAAACTGCAGGTCCAGACTTCCGTCACGAACTGATCGACTCCCTCTATCCTGTCCTGCACACACTTGCCACTCCTTTCAACAATAGTGATCTCCAATCGGATGCCCTGACCACGCTTGACATCTTCACTTTCGTATGCGGCTATCGCGACGTCAAGACTATGATTGTAGAGAATGCGGACTACCTGACCAACGCTGTCGCGCTCAAGTTGAACGCGTTTGATGTGAGCCCGCAGGCGTCGCAAGTGTTGGTGATGATGATCAGGTTGGCAGGGCCGGCAGTGCTACCGTTTCTGGAGGATACTGCAGAGAGCATTTTCGCAATCTTAGAGAGCTTCCATGGATATGAAGTCTTGGTGGACGTGTTGTTTCGTGTGCTCGCAGTGATGGCGGAGGAAGGTGCGAAGGCGCCATTGCTAGCAATGGGGAGCAAGGAGGACAGAACAGAGATGAGGAGGTGGATGAGAGAGCGATGGAAGCCGACTACAGTCGATGGACTCGTCGGTCTGTTGAAGGACTTCGCGATCAATGAAGCGGATGAGAAGCGGTTGCGTGATGAGCAGAGGGAGCAAGCGCCTCAGCGACCATGGAAGACAAAAGTGGAGGAAATCTGCGACGTCGAGGAGTCTGACGCAGGATCTCTGGGCACGAAAACACACGAGGCCGACCTTGAGCAGCTGGAACAGCAGATATCTCCTCCTCCACCAGAAGATGAAGACCCGCCGCCGCCGGCCCCGAAGACCTACAGTCTTCTGTTCAAGATCACAGAGCTGACGCAACACTTTCTGCCTTCCGCGTCGCCATCGCTCCGCGTCTCCCTTCTCTCGCTCATCAGGACTACAATTCCGGCTATGGCAAGGCATGAAAACTCCTTCTTGCCGTTGATCAATACTCTATGGCCGGAGATTGTGAGCCGGCTGGATGATCGGGAGGAGTACGTAAGAGCTATGGCATTGGAGATCGTGGGACTGCTATGTGAATTTGCGGGCGAGTTCATGAGGAGCAGGATTGTGCAGGTTTGGGATGCATTCCGGGAGATATCCTGGCAGGTCGGGACCGGGTATAACGGTCTGCGCAGTGCTGGTTGTCGAGATGTGGCGCGCTCGGCAAGCAAGACTGGAACACTGGTTGCGACGGACTTGAAGAACAATACCCCTGCTCGTCTCCTTTGGAACGCTTTGATTGACACTCTGTCCACCGTCGCGAAGACTGTGCCGTTGCCTCCGGAACTGTTCGATGAGGTGTTGGACATGCTGGGGCCAGTCTTGGAGGCTAGGGAGGATGTGAGGACAGCGTTGGAGATAGAGAACGAGGATGCCGTTTGGTTGTGGAGAATGCAGAGGGGCGAGGTGGAGATGGCGAATGCCCCGAAATGCGCTGGGCGGAGGCATTGGATGTTCGCGCCTGTGCAGGTTCATCAAGGGACGTGACCTTTCGACGAGACGCAACGACCTCGCTGTCTATACCGTCAACGCGAGGATTCGTCCTCACGGTTCGGCAGTGGCAGCATCGCGTATGTCACATACCGTGGAAACAAATCCAATGCCGTTTGTGGGGGGCAATGGCTTGTCGTTCACCTGCAGTATCGGAGCAAGCAGTTCTGAGTTATCATGCAACATGAAGTGGCAAGCATTGAATCCAGGGGATGTGGTGCGATTGCCGAGAGGTGTTGTCGTTCACGTTTGCGATGAAGATTTCCGTGTTTCCATCCCTGGTGTTTGTTGCGCAAGCGCTGCAGCGGCCGAGGTGCAAACAGCATACACTTGCCGCAACGTCGACTGCACAATTGGGTATTGTTGGTGCATAAGAGGGTCGAGAATGTCTCGCGCCGGAAACAGAGAGGGGAATATAATCTTCAAGAGATGATCTACGGCATAGAGCGATTGCCTTGATATCGGCGTGTCTGGCTTCGTGCTACTGCACCTCGACACATCGTTCACCAGGCCCATACACTGCACTGGCATACATTTGGTGCACACGACATCATTTTACACAGAACATTGCTTCCTTCATCAGCATACAGGGTCGAGCCCTCTACGAGAACTCGGGGCTCTGAAGCAGACTTTACAGCCGCTGAGGGGGGACTCTCGAGGTCTTCGTTAGCCAGAATGTGCTACCACAAATACACGCACTACCACGATTGTCGAACCCACGTGCCAATGCACACGCATACCTGCCCCAAAAACCTCGCTGGTGACGCCGCACGAGTGATCTTCTGCGAGGACTACACAGTGCTCAAGACCACGCTCATCGCTCCGTGTCCCTATTGTACGCCCCGGTCCGCAGGCACGGATGGTGCTCACACACGGCCGGGAACTGCCGGGAGTGGTGGCAGCAGTCTTGTGTTGTGCAGGGAGGGTGTCAGGTTGAATAGTGAGAGCAGAGTTGCGTACCCGACGCCGGAGAGGACGCCTGGGGGGGATGAGAGGGACGGGAGGAAAGGTGGGGACGGGAGGAAAGGTGGGGACGGGAGGACAGGTAGGGAAGGGAGGGAGGATGTCAAGATCGCGGACTATGTCTTGAAAGGTTACAGATGAGGGGCGTGGGTGATCGTGACCGGTTGGAAAGGCCTGGTGGAGGACGGCAAGGAGAAGGCTTGGCTCGCCACAACCGGTGACTGTACTCCCGGCGGACTCGGGATCCGCACCGCACCAGTGGGTGACGGCGACGTCTCAACGGCGATACGTCTCTCTCGTGGGAGGTCAATGCATGAGTGGGTTGCCAGTGCGGAGGACGGGAGCTGCCTGAGGCCGTGGACCGTAGCCCATGTGCGGTGAAGTCTGGGCGGACGGTCGTCGGCAGCCCCAGTCAACGTCTCCGCATCGGACACGAGCAGGCTGCCCACGGAGTATCTCGGTCAACACCAGAGCCTTCTGATCCGCAGGGTCCGTCAGCATCATAATAATAGCTAGCTTGCGCGGGGTCTGCATCGTTGGGTGTCAGGTAGGAGGGGTCCATAGTTCGGCTTGCTGTCGAGGTGGACGGGACTCACAGAAGGCCAAGCAAGGGTGTGCAGTGGCATAACATGCAGCCTGTTGGTGTTCAGCGTTCTTGCCGGCACATGATATGGTACGAGGAACGGGATGAAACGCTCCTGTATAATCAAGCTGCTGAGAGCTGCTTGGCTCATTTTAGACACCCTCGCGAGATTCAACGACGTTTCCGCTGCTTGCCGCAATAAAATCAATGTCTACCAAGTACAATTTCCCATCTTTCAGCAAGAGAGACCCCGGGAGCATGTCGCTCTCGAACTCCTGAGAAGCTATGGTGACGAGGTTCCCCCGGTACCTCCAGCACCACATGTCCTTGTCCCCACGTTCACGCACCCTTGAGCTGCCCGGCGTGCGCGATCAGGTCATCGATGCGGCAGACCTGAGCACTTTTTTGTTGTGGCCTGTAATCGTACCTGCCGGTGCTCCAACGTGCGACTCTTGTAGGAGAGCCATCGTGATCAGCAGACTCAATGTCACATCAAGGTAACGGACCGTTGATGTGTACATATACCTCCTCCTACCAGGCAAGGGCTGTCATTCTTCACGATGGCTGGGCAGTAGTGGTCCGTCACATAGCCACGACCTCAAGGTCCTTTCCGGTTCGATCAGCATGTTCTCTATTCTCTAGGGTCCAGAATGGGGTCTGCGCGCGATCAAGTGTCGACCTTGCCCGTCGCAGCTGTTCAACCCCCAAATCTCATGTGGATCGTGCCCCGAGATCAACTGCCGTCACGTGGACAGGATCGATCATACGGGTACTGTACCTTCTGTCAGGCTCCTGCGCTCTGACGTCGCATCATTCTCGACATGTACATGATGTTTTCGACATCCAAAGCGAGTTGGTGCAGACCGAAGCAGCACATGACCTCGAGAGTCGAGCTTTTGTGAGAGACGGTCGTAGGGCTGCAGCCACCTAACAAGCCAGTCGCGGCTTCGGTAGGGCTTAGTGCTATGCTGTGTCCGAGTGACGCGGCGTGGTCTCGGGTGTCGCTCTCTGGTCGTGCTGAGATGACAAGGCTGACATCCCATAGTGCTGAAGCGGTGCGCGGAGCAGTTCTACTAGTCGAGGGGAAACGGAAACGTGGCCATGCCGATCCAACCTGGTGGTGCCAGCCCCCTCGTCGATCATCAGGGCGATTCGCGCATAGTAGAGGCAATAAAAATCATGATGATGATGATGATGATGATGATGATGATGATGATGATCAGGTCCTCATCATCAGGCTGGTGGTCAAGGGAGGAGATTGGGGCGTCATCGGTGGTCATGACTTCGATGCCTTGCATCGTCTCGTCAATTATGCTGCCAGCTCAGGCATGAAGATGAGGTCACCTGTCCTCCAGTTGGCGCCGAAGAAGGCACCAAGAACCAAGGGGACGCCATTGGGAAGACTTGTGTGAGGTTATTAGAAGAACATGAACTACTAGGCAGACATGGTCATATCGGTGATTTTGGGTCGCGAGTAGAGTTCGTGATGATATTGCTAGCGACATGGAAGCTTCGTTGACGTCGACGCGCTCGTCATCTTGCATTTCTTCGAGTCATCTCTGGGCTCTGTCGTGACTCGTGGGCAACGGAAATCAAATGTCGTTGCTGTGGTTGTCACCAGGTCACAAGTGGCAGCACGACGGCCCCAGCTGGAGGCTGATGATCCCGTGGGCTAGACCGCAGGCCATGGATCGGTGTGGCACGTGAGCACGACCATGAAGATTCCCTGATTACTACAACACCTCCAGGCCTGTTGAGCCCATTCTTCTGCACGAGCTCATGATGATTGGTGTGGAGGGAACATGCATGAGAATAGAAGTACGGCTACATGTACCCGTGCATGTCAGCAACCCTGGCAGCCTGCTACCTACCTAATAACTACAAGTTGTCCTGTATGTAGGCCGTGATAACTTTAGCATTCTTACTCAGTAGTGGCGTGTTAGATGACTAGGACCACGTCCTGAGACAAGCGGATTTGCCCGTTGCTGATGCAACACCATGGATCAGCCATCTTATCAAATGAATGACCATGAGACTGGCTGTTGGCGGGGATGTTGGGGAGTTTGTTGAAGGACCGAAAACGATCGTCTTGTCTCGCGGAAGACACTCTGAGCACTCTAGTACAGCAGCCCCTTCACAACAGTAATTGGCATCCGGATTCAGGATGCCCTCCGTCAACGACATGAGCCCGCCCCAGAAGGCGCGGGCCCCGGACCTCATGGTGTACGGAACGAACACCAGCGACGCTAGAGTGGTTGCCGCCGGAGTCCGCACATGGAGCGATGCAGCGCTCGGGAGCAGCAGCTGGGATGGACCTGTGGGTGACGGGGGGGCCATGTGTTCGCAATGTTCGCTTGTGCACCGACGACACGGACGCCTGGGGTCGGACCAGTCCAGCTTTGGAACGAGCTCCAAGCGGTGCGCTTGATGCATGAGGCTCGTGGAGAGGAGGAGGAAATCATTGGGCGCTCGCCGACGACTTCGCTTCCGTGACATGAAACTTGCATGGATCTCGTCCGTCTCTTGTATGCGCCTCCTGTCAATGGTTGTCCCACCATAGCAGACCATGCTGGTCGGGGCGCTCGATCGGCATCTGGCTGCGTCGAATGCTGGTAAGTCGTAGGGAAGCTCCTCCAGTCCTTCTCGAGCGGCTGGAATCACGGCGCTGGCCAGTGGCCGCACGCACGAATGCGGACATGGTGCTGGCTCCGAGGCCGACGACGGGCAGCCGACAACGTGGCAACAATGCGCGATGAAGCTGTTCGTCCCCGACCACGATCCAGCTTCTCGGCCTGTATCACGAGCAGGGGTTTCGAAAGCCCTAGGGGATTATGGCCCAATCGCGTGACTGAGGAGGCCTCGCACGTCCGGGTCGTACGGACATGTACCTACTATGCCCTAGGTCACCTTCGCGATTGAGTTCTGACAGACATGTTCTGCTTGCGAAGAGTTTATGACAATGCTTCAAATAGATATCTGGACAACGTCTAGGAATACCTGGCAACGTGCGAACGTGCGAAGAATCCGTCTCAGGGTACATACGTAGGTAGAGAGCGAGACGTCGATCTGCGGGCCTCCGCTCGACCACGAGAAGCACAGCATGGAGACCGGCGGATGCTAGAGTTTCGAACACGTGTACGGACAATCCAAGGCGACAGTCCGCGGGCTCGTCTGAGTCCATCACGATGTCGATTCGTGATGATTGGGAGGCAAATTGAGGCTGTCATGAGTTGATCACACATCCCCACGTTTTGATATCATACCGCTAATAAGTCCACGGCAGATGCACCCAACAAATTTGAATCTCGACCCGTTGATGATGATGATGATGATGATGACGAAGATCAGGGTATCGTGCCGGTGCTTCCACTAACGCAGGTGCTTGCATCACCTCCCGGCGAGGGACTGGCAAGGCAAACGACGGCCACAGAAAACGTCTCGCGACGCCACGGGCTTGAGGGGTTATGGTCCCTGGCATAGGCGAGGGCGACAGTCATTCTCCAAAACGTATCTTGGCCCCAGAGTATAGAGTATGAGTACATATATAGCTTGCGGCTTGGGAGCGTGGCGACCAGGCATGTCTGGTTGTTCGAGCGCGGCACAATCACATGAATCGCAGGCGGAATCGCCATGTGCGCACGTCTTCCTAGCGCTACGGAACACATGCCCTCCGGGACGGACGGACTACTGCGATCGTCCGTCGTTATCCATCGAGGCCTTTCGTTCTCATCTTTGCTGCCCCATTCGCACCTGAGAGACCCTGCTGCTCAACGTGCCGTGCAGCAAATTCCCTTCATCATCTTTGAGAATAGGTGTCCGGGATTTGATATCAGTCGCATGTCGAACCAACGTGGTGGGCCCGATGCACCGTGATCTGATCTCGCTGCAGCCACCGACCCAATAGTCAATCCATATACAGTAGTCGGCTTCCGGCATCCGCCTCAATCTCGACCGGTTCATGTAGATCCTTCGTACCAACCAGAAGCGGCCCCTTCCCCCCCCCCCCCCCCCCAGTTTTCATGGCGGTGTCTCACAAATCTTCGTGCTACCTGTCTGTAACATGTCCAAGGCTTGGGGCGCTGAATCTCTGCGGCGCGGGAGGCTGGGTAGCACCTCCATCAACTCCAGTCCTTCTGCCAAACCTTGAGACAATATACCGGCGGGCTTAACCTTTTCTCTCGAAGCTCGACGCCCCGACTCAGGCAGGGGTCCAAGCAGAAGGCTCGTGCGTGCGTCTGGCGCTTGCGAGGCGGAGGCTGGGTTGGCCTGTCGTAGAGTTCCTGGCCTCTGCACGCCCGAAAGTGGCTTCCAGGCCTGGGGAGTAGTAGTGCCTTTACACATTCCGAAGTACCCACCGCAGCAGAGTTTTGCATCATGCTCGTAGGCTTCTCCCATGGGCGGGGACGAGAGTCAAGGGTAGGTCTCATAGCCGTGCCTACTACTGCGACTCTAATTTAGAGCGTGAAACTACCCGCATCATCTCTTGATAGTAATAAGACGACTGGGAGCGATCTTCGGCCGCCCCTCTTGTTCTTAGCATCGCTGATCTGCTTCACGCGCGGCCGTCGAGCAGAGGCCACCGTGGCAGTTCACAAGCCCGACAAGCATTGAGACAACTTGACCGGTTTGTCGAAGCCAAGGTAGCTTGCTGAGCTCCGCGTTCACCAACCCCAAGGCCCATATCGAGAAGGGAAACGTCTAATCTCGCAGAAACGTCAAGAGGATCCCTCAGCGGGCGACGGCCACGCCTTGGAGTCCGGACTTGGTCGCGGTTGTCCGATATCAGGACAGTGGCTGACACATTTGGGCCTTGTCTCAGACCTCGGGAAGAATCAATTGTCTCGTGGGGCACACCCGGGACGGCGGTTTCGAACGGAGAGAGGGGACCAACGACTTCTCAAGAGATCCCTCTTGAGGATTAACATCAATCCAACGCTGTCCTCCTTGGCCCAGCCGAGGGAGCGTCGCCGCAGCATGCTTGCCGGACGAGGGCGAGAGTCGCGCCGCGAGAGGACATTCATCGGCAGCGAGTGTGCCGCGTGTGAAGAGCCGCTCGAGCACACCCTCCGCGGAGAACGGATCCTTCAGCTCTCTTGCGGGCATGTCTCCCATGAAGCATGCTTTTACGAATATATCAAGGAATTCGAAGCTCAGACATGTCCGACTTGCGAGGCACCGCTAGGTCTCGATACGAGTCGTGGCGGAGGGATCGATTTCGAAAACTTCAACAAGCTGGTTCGTTCTGCTCAGACACCGGACGTCAAGGAGAGGTTTGCAGAGCCGTTGGCCACGCCTTCAGCATGGGAAGGCGACGCCGTTCGGCAGAATGTCGAAGCACGTCAGAGACAACAACAACAGCACCAGGCGAGCCCTCCACAGCACCAATATTCACATCGGAATACCAGAGATCATCGACTTCCAGACCGCACCTTCTCTGCGCCCACGCCGGGAGCCCTGCCAACCTATAGATCTACTCATGGGCGCAACGAAAGCTCGGAGACCGGTCCCGGCTCCAGTCACGGCTACAGCGAGCCGACTGCATTGCATCAGGGACGCAAGCATGACTACGATGTGCAGTCGATGGAGAGCAGCCTCAGCGCTCCAAAACATCCGGCGAAAAATCCCATCCCTGCACCCATCGTCACCGTGCGCAGCGAATTCCCGACGCTGACGAAATCACGACAGCAACAGAGCCTGACGTGTCTCGTGACTGTCGAAGTGGTCGACGGGAAGTGGCAGCCCGACCCTGACGACTTTGGGAACCCGCCTGATGTGAGTGTGGCAAACTCGCATCATATGCCCGTGAAGCCGCGGGGACCAGCGAGAAGCATGTCCGAGCCGAAGCGACCAGTGGACAGCATCCACGAGGCCATGCATGCCCTCGAGAACATGAAAGAAGAACTGATCAGGCGGGTGGACAACTGGCATGGTCTGGACCCCTTACGATTTGGGCGACTGCTTCAACACGATGTCATTCGCGTTGGAAAAGACCGTCATTTTTTTTTTTTTTTTTTTCTTTTTTTTTTCTTTTTTTTTTTTTTTTTTTTTTTTTTTTTTCTTTTTTTTAGCGTGGCAGGAGCTGGAGTGCTACCTGTTCACCGAAATGCTGATCTGCATCAAGGAGAAGAAGAGTCCGTCGAACGACAGCCAGCAATGGGATGGTGCTGAAGGACCGAAGCTCAAAGGCCGGTGCACCCTCAAAGGCTCCATCCTGATCAAGAAGCATCTGAAGCACGTCGAGACCGTTCCTGGTACGTTTCTTACTTAGGACTCGAGCCTTTCAGAACACCGCTAACCTCTTACAGATCTGGACCTCTTGACGTTGAGTCTCTCAGTCGCAGAGCTGCCGACATTCCACTTGCAGTTCCCCATGCGTGGTCAGCTTGAGGTATGGCGTCGACACCTCATCAACATCGATCGCAACGAACACATGGAGCCGCCACAGCAAGGCGACCTCGACCAGGACACTTCTGGCACAGACGAAGATGAGTACACTGCCCACAC
The DNA here is from genome assembly GCA_020826765.1 of Teratosphaeria viscida. Lineage (NCBI taxonomy): Eukaryota > Fungi > Ascomycota > Dothideomycetes > Mycosphaerellales > Teratosphaeriaceae > Teratosphaeria > Teratosphaeria viscida. Next base: position 24,280 of record JAHESH010000275.1, read on the forward strand.
GCCAAGAATCAAGAGGAGAGTCTCCTCTCTCATGTCATCCTCGCACGGCGGCGGTGCACGATCGCAGATCACTGCGCCGACTGAATATACAAACTCTCGCGCCGGCGCTCACGACTTACGACTCGGCTTGCCTTCCCTGCACGTCCCGCTCGACATCGTGGTTGTGATACCAATTTCTTCCTCGATGCAGGGTCTGAAGATCAACCTCCTCCGCGACTCACTACGCTTTCTCGTCTCCAGTCTGGGTGAGCGCGATCGCATGGGACTGGTGGCATTCGGCTCTGGTGGCGGCAGCATGCCGCTAGTCGGCATGACGAGCAAAAGCTGGCATGGCTGGTCGCAAGCCTTGGACTCGATCAGGCCGTTAGGCCAGAAGAGCGTCCGAGCGGACGTCGTCGACGGCGCGAACGTGGCCATGGACCTGCTCATGCAGCGGAAGGCGTCCAATCCTCTATCCAGCATCCTTCTGATCAGCGACGCAGCATCATCGGATCAGGAAAGCGTCGACTTCGTCGTTTCACGTGCCGAGGCTGCCAAGATTGCCATCCACTCTTTTGGCCTGGGTTTGACTCACAAACCCGACACCATGGTCGAGCTCTCCACCAGGACCAAGGCAAGCTATACGTACGTGAAGGACTGGATGATGTTGCGAGAGTGCCTGGCCGGCTGCATGGGAGCGTTACAGAGCACCTCCCACCAAAATGTCAAGCTCAAACTCAGGCTGCCAGAAGGTTCTCCGGCTAAATTTGTCAAGATCAGTGGCGCGCTCCAGATCACGAAACGCGCCACGGGCCGTGATGCAGAGGCATTGTTGGGCGATCTGCGTTTCGGCGACAAACGGGATATCCTGGTCCAGCTTGCGATCACGCCGGACACGTCCTCGCCTGAGACTGTTCCGTCAGATCCCTGGGAGAACGTGATTGCAGGCCTGGAAGCCCTGGGCGGACCTTTAGACCAGGACGAGGCAGCCAGGCTGTCGATCGAAGAGCTTCCGCTCATTCAAGCTGATCTGAGCTGGGGCGATATCTTGCGCGACGGCAGCCTCGCTAAGCTGCCTCGACCCTCTCTACTGGCCATCACGATGCTGCCCTCTGCGGCAAAGCGGAGCCCGGGCGGTCGACCGGCATCTCCGCCGATACCACCACACCCGTCGATTGTCCAGCGGCGGATGGAGCTTCTCACGTCAGACATGCTCTCACGAGCGCTCACACTGGTCGCTCGCAGCCAGAACGATCGGGCCAGCCACTTGCTCGGCGAGACGAGGTCGATACTGAAAGGACTCGGGAAAGGTGGTCTGCCGCCGCTTCCTCCACCCAGCAGTGCATTGCCACCAACGCCAAAGACCTCGGAGTCTCGTAGCTCACCTGTTGATGGTAGAAGCGCCTCCATCGCTGGCTCGACAAGCACATCGTCGGCGCCGCGAAGCGAGATGCAGAGCCCCTTCACGCCCGCAGTGGGCATCGACATGTCGACGATGCTGGCTCTGGACTGCGAGCTCGGAGCTAGCCTTGAGTGGATCTCTCACCCTGCCCACTTCAACCGCGACTCCCGCAAAGCCGTGCTCCAAGCAATCGGCGTCATCAGCTCGCAACGCGGCTTCTCATGTCGCTCGCCAGTGGAGTCGCTCTGGGCCGCCCGGATCCCTGGCATCAAGCGCTTGTCCGAGCAGAGCCGTGAATGGCGCGACGCAGGCGACGAATGTCTCATGGAGGAGAGGTGAGTAGCCTTGGAATCTTTTCGATTACCATCGACAGCAGACACAGCAGAATGACGAGCACTGGAACTTGTGGAAGATACCCGGAATATGTGACGATTGACGACAGACTATATTGTGGATACTGCCGAGATCAGATTTGCAGATATGTACGACAATGTTGGTGCCTTGAAGATGTACATCAAGACGCACGTGTAACATTATGAAGATTATGCATGAGGCGCTGTGGATTTGTATAATGATCGCCCAATAATACAGCTCTCTCTTTGTGTTCATCAGATGCTCTCTCCTGCGGGCTGGACGTGTGGCTTTATCACGCTATCTGCCATACGAGACGTTGCTTTGTGCCACGACCGCATTCGGAAGGAACACGCATTGAGACTGTATCCATGCGAGAAGAGGGATAAAAGGTAACATCCGCTGAACACATGTCGGTGAACCCCTCAGTTCCATCGGACAAGATGTCGAGCAAGATGCTCTGCACCCTACTAACCCTCGTCACATCGACCCTCGCCGCAGCAGCAGCAGCATCACTCACGCCCAACACCACCACCACCCCAACCTCATCCGGCTCCGCCTCCGACTCCTGCATCGCGGAACCCACCGGCTACGGCCCCCTCCCCACCCCCAACACCGCCGCCGCCTTCCCCGCCTTCCCCGCCTTCGCCTCCGCCGCCAACACCGCCCCCACGCCCCCCCTCTACTGGCAGACCTACGCCAACCTGAACGGCAGCCAGCTCGCGACCCCCTCGACCACCTACCTCGGCTACCACGAGATCCCGTCGTACGACCCGGCCACCTGTGCCGCGCTCTGCGACGCCACGGCCGGGTGCGTGGGCGTGAACCTGTATTTCGAGCGCGACCCGCGCGTGGTGCCGGCGGCGGCGTGTCCGGATCCGGAGGCGCGGACGGCCGTCAAGTGCGCGCTTTGGGGGTCGCCGGTCAGTGCGGCCCAGGCGGTCAATTATGGGCAGTGGCGGGAGTCGTTTCACGTGCTGGTAGGTTCATCATGTGATGGTCATTTTGGTGATGGGGGGGGTTTTTGGCTGACGTTATGATTGCGTGTGGTAGATTGCGGGGAGTAATGGGTACATGAAGGATCCGGTCCAGGCTTGTACTGCTCTGCTTTCGTCGTGCAGAAGCTGATCATGATAAGAGGGCTTGGGTCCTGCCGCAGCTGATAGTCCATGTCTTTTTGTAATATTGACACCAACACATTTGGCGCCCACCCCCCTCCTTTTTTTTTTTTTTTTTTGGGT
>JAHESH010000276.1:0-23200 GCA_020826765.1 Teratosphaeria viscida
GACCGCCTTAGGAAGGCGAGCCTATACTATAATCTAAAGAAGTATAAGTTCGCTACTAACTTAGTAAAGTTCCTAGGCTTTATTATTAAGAGAGATAGAGTAGTAGCCGATCTAGATAAGATAGCGACAATTCGAGACTAGCCTCGCCTAATAATAATTAAGGAGCTCTAAGGATTCCTTAGCTTCGCAAATTTCTACTAATAGTTTGTCGAAGGTTATATAAAGAAAATAGCTACTATAACCGACTTATTAAAGGGCAACTAAGACTTTAACTAGACTAAAGCGGCCTAGGAGTTATTTAAGAAGGTAAAGAAGCATTTAAAAGAATTACTACTTCTTTGTTATTTTAATCTAACTAAGAGGATTAAGCTAGAGATAGATTTATTAGACTTTAGTATCTTAGAGATCTTATCGCAACTATTTGAAGATAGTAAGTAGCATCCTATTACCTTTACGTCTAGAAAGATATAGGACTATAAGCGGAACTAGGAGACATATAACTAGGAGCTACTAGCGATCGTCTACTACTTTAAGACTTAGCGATAGTACTTTACTAGCGTACTAGTACTAGTCGAGGTATATATAGACTATAACAACCTAAAGACTATCTAGATAATCTAGCGCCCTAATCCGCGATAAGCTAGATAAGTAGTATATCTAGGATAATTCGATTTCGAAATCTACTACTAGTCGGGTGTCTCTAACTCTACTAATAGTCCTTTATAGAGGCTAGATTATTAGATAGAGAATAATACTATTAATATATTACTCCTAACTCTTTAGTAAAAGCTTAGGCTAGTAAGCGATAGTATCGAGGTAATAGTCGGTATAATGTAAGTTAAGGAGAGTAGCTTAGGAACTATAACTAAAGAGATTTTAGATACTAGTAAAGAACCGCTAATAGTACTAAATATATAATACGTCTCTTCTAGATACTAGTACTAGTACTTATCTATACTATATACTATGCTCTCGAGCATATATTTTGCTTATAAGCGAAACTAGTTCGAGCGATACTAACGCTAAGTTTATATAGGTAACTATAATATTATAGGAGAAGGATCTATTTATAGCCTAGATCCGAACTAAACCTAGTCGTAGGTAAGTTACTCTTAGGCGCGCTAATCTATAGCGTTTTAATAAGAATAATCTGTTATAGTTTTATAGAAGGCTCTTCGTTCCTAATAAACCTATAATATAGAATAAGATCCTAGTAATATTCTATAACTCTATACTTATAGGCTATTTTAGAGCTAACAAGATATTGTAGCTAATTAAGAGAACGCTATACTAGCCTAAATTAGAGTCTAACGTAAAGAGCTATATTAAATCCTATATAGTATACTAGAGATCTAAACTAGGCTAGTATCTACTATATAGTAAGCTTACGCCGTTACTAATTCCTAAAGATATTTAGAAGGAGATTAGTTTAGACTTTATAACTAGTCTACTTCTAGTAAAGTCTAAAGGTACTATATATAATATAATACTAGTAATTATAGATAGGATATCTAAGATAGTAATATATATTACTATATAGAGTACTTAGGATATAGAATAGTTTACTAATACGTTTATTAAGAACATTACGACGAGGTTTAGCTTTCTAAAAGGAATTATTAGCGACTATAGCTCGCTATTTACTTCTAAGCTCTAGACCGAGATCTGCTTCTATTATTAGATAGAGCGTAGACTTAGTACTATATACTACCCTTAGATAGATAGCTAGATAGAATATTAAAATTAGACTTTAGAGACATTCTTATAATACTTTACGAATAAGAACTAGGATAATTAGCTTTAGTTATTACTATTCGCGGAGTTTACGTATAATAATACGCCTTACTCTAGTACTAGTATAAGCCTATTTAAATTAGTACTTAGCAAGTATCTAAGATAGGCTATATACGAGGATATATATTATAAGAGGGAGGCGCTAGCTATATCTTTAAGGGCGGAGATAATACGTAAGTCTTAAGAACTTATAGTAGAGTATCTCTATAAAGCCTAAGAGTAGTAGCGTAAGTAGTATAATAAAAAGTATCTTCTATTAACGTTTCGGCTAGGAGATCTTATTCTCCTTAGCTCTAAGAACCTAAAGCTATTATAGCCGAGCTAGAAGATATCTACTAAGTTTATTAGTCTATTTATAGTTAAGGAACCTATAGGGTAATAAGCCTACTACCTTCGCCTTCTAGTCTTATACCAAATCTACGACGTATTCTATATATTGCTCCTTAAACTCTTCGAAAAGCGTAATAGCAAACCTTTAACGAATATTACTAAACCTAAGATTGTACCTAATAGCAAAGAGCTATAGGAGGTCGAGAAAATCTTAGATAAGCGCGTAAGGAAGAGTAAGAGAGAATACCTATTATAATAGAAGAATTATAATAAGTAGAATAATATATAGTAAAGCGTAGAGGACTTCGAGAAGATAGATAAGCTTTTAAAGGAATAGTAGGAATCCTCGTCGAACTATAGGCGGATAGAGATAAGAAAGGATAATAAGTAATATTAAAATAACGCTTTTTATTTCTCCTCTATCTACCTCTAAAAACCTAATACTATACTAATATATAGAGATAGGCGTATTAGTCTACTACTAGTAAGGTAAGCTACTAACTATAGGTAGACTATTACTACCTTAATACCTTATATACCTCGCTCTTAATAATCTGTCCTTAGATACTAAAGCTAAAGTACTACGCTACTAATATAGTAGTAGTAGCACCTATAACTATAGTAGTAGTAAAGGCTATAGTAGTTTATAGCGTACTAGGAACCTATACTAGACTAGTAGTAATAGTATTAGCTAGCGTAGCTATCTATAGGTCCGTAGTTATAGTAGTTACTATAGGCGGACTAGAGGAGGTCTAGAGTAAGGAGGCTAGGTTAGTTATAGTAGGAGTCGTATCGAGAGAGCGCTTATAGTACTTATAGAGGTAGTAGGTACTAATAGGAGTTATTAATATGTTAGTAGTCTAACCTCTAGAGATCTTAACCTCTTCTAGCCTACGAGCTAATATAGGCTATATATCGAATATACCTACTATCTTAGATAAAGGTAAGACGTTACTCTATACTAGGTCGAGGATTATTATAGTATACCTCTTATCCTTCTTAGACAACTTACGTAAAGAGTTATATATAAAGTTATTATTACTAGTAGAGACGGCAGACTACTTATTGCTAGATATCTCGATAATAGCCTTCTTAGTAGAGGCGCGAGACTTTCTTCGTAGTATATTATTACTAGCTATTAGCTATATTAAGATCTTCTTAGCCTTACTACTAGATAGGTTACGGACCTAGTCTAAGGTATAACCCTCCCTAAATAGCGTCTTAGCTTAGCTAGACTACTAATAGATATAATAAGTAGAATAAGGAGTATAGTCTAGTAAGAGGCTACGCTCCTAGCGCCTATAGCTCTAAGATAGTATATTATTAATATATACGACCTTCTTAGTCTTATTAGCGCTAATAACCTTAGTTAGCTTATAGGTAGCTACCCTAAAGTAGTCGATAAGGTTAATATACTCTACCTTTATATTAGGATTAGTAGAGTTATTACTATTATATATACGCGGCTTATTATTAGTATTAAGTATAATAGAGTTACGCTTTTAGCTGCTACTAGAGTAATAGTATAGGCGGCGATAGGAACTACTCGAATTCCTTATATAGGAAAGACGACTAGAAGGAGTATTAGTAACTAGTAGGGCGCGTCTATAAGGAGTAGTAGATTAGATGTCGCCTATATCCTATAATAGACTATTAGCGAAAGAAGTATATATTATACTATAGGCGGTCTACTTATAGTTATATCGCCTATTATCTATAACGTTCTAGAGGTTGTCTTAATATCTATATCCTACTTATAGCGCCTCTCCTTATTCTTAATATAGCAGAATACTTTATTAGTACGTAGGCGGCGATCTAGGCGTAAGTAGTATTTACCCTTACGCTTAATATCTTACTTATAAGTAGCTATTACCTAGTTAAAGGTTAGCTACGCCTAGCGAAGTTTAATAGTAGCTACTAGTACAACTTCGTCGTTATAAACTACGTCTATATTACTAATATCTACGCTACGCTACTTATAGAGTTCGATATATATAATACGTATATTATAGACCTTATTAAGGTAGCCTTAAAGTAGAGAGAAGATCTATAACTATTAGTTACTACCTATAAACTATAGGTAGTTAAAACTATAAGCAGATAACTTATAATCTTATAAAAGCCTTTTTTGCCCTTAGTATAGTAACTATAGGTATAGTTATCTAGCTTCTTATATAGGTAGCTAATACCGACGCTTTTAGCATATATTATATAAAAGATATATAGGATAGGAGTATTATTACGTAGAGATAAGGCCTAGAACTAGTATGTCTTATTAGTACTAATATTAGATATATATGTACTAATAACAGTAGTACTACTACTATAGAAGCCTAGTATTATAGATAGACTATAGAGGGTTATATAGATAAAGAAGTTAATTATAGACTATACGTAGTTATAGGACTTTAATAAAGAAGAGTATAGAGGAGGTTATTAAGTAGGAGAATAGTTAGCGATTAACTAAAAGGAAGAATTTAATATTAACGCTAGTAATTTAGCGCTAAAGCGTTACTATAATAATATATGCCTACCTATTTAGGCTAGTTACTACGACGGACCTTCTATAAAGTTCTATTCTATATTTATACTAGTATATAGAGTAAGATACGCGACATAAGTTATAATACCTTACTATTAGGATATTAGCTTAGGAAGGGGGCGCCTATAAGACTTAGGCTAAGAGAGTCCTTTAGGTCTATACTATAGGCGGTCTATAAGAGGTTAATATATATATATACTACCTATAGTCTGCTAGTAGATTAGCTAAAGAAAGGATCTTGCTATACTAGAGGCGGTCCGCTAGTAGCCCTAAGAGGTAGTTCTCTACCCCTTACCTCCTATAGACTATAGGCGGTTAAGAAGGAATTAGATTCTCTGTCGGACCTACTTCTAGGTAGATAGGAGTCGAAGAGAAGGGAGATTCTTCTATAAGAGAGGGTTCCTCTCGAGAGGAAAGGTCTCTTCCTTCTCTAAGATTACTAGTCTATATAGATAGGGGTCTATTATCTCCGCTATAACCTCTACCTTATTTATATAGTCCCTATATACGTATAAGGCCTTATTATAATAATAGACCTTCGATATATATTATATAGACGCTACTATTACTAAAGGCTTTATTCTTCTAAACTCTAACGTTATATAAGACTTAGGCTAAGGGGGTCCTTTAGGTCTATACTATAGGCGGTCTATAAGGAGTTAATATATATATATACTACCTATAGTCTACTAGTAGTTCGGCCGAAGGAAGAGTCTTACTATACTAGAGGCGGTCCGCTAGTAGCCCTAAGAGGTAGTTCTCTACCCCTTACCTCCTATAGACCGTAGGTAGTTAAGAAGGAATTAGATTCTCTATCGGACCTACTTCTAGTTAGACGGGAGTCGAAGAGAGGGGAGATTCTTCTATAAGAAAGAGTTCCTCTTAAGAGGAGGGATCTCTTCCTTCTCTAAGATTACTAATCTATATAGATAGGGGTCTATTATCTCCGCTATAACCTCTACCTTGTTTATATAGTCCCTATATACGTATAAGGCCTTATTACACGTTAGTAGGTAGTAGTAGCTTATATAAGAGATTTTTTAAAGGATAGAGCCCTAGTTTTAGGACCTAATATTAGAAACATACCTTATAGTAATAATATATTATTAGGAATCTATTATATCTCTTTATAGTCTTAGTATGTCTATTAGACTATTACTATAAGATTAATCTCTTCTCTAGGATACTTAGATATAGATAAGATTCGTAGCTACGCTTAGTAGGTTCCTATATTAATTCTTACTTAGCTCGCTACTTAGTTAGAAGTAGTATGTTATAATATCTATAGGGCGGAGTTCTTATACCTACGCTAAGTTCGCTTGTTCTAGTCCTAGACTTCTACTTATTAACTCTAGAGATTCTCTCTACTACCTTATTCTAAGTAGCGAGAATTTCTAATTTTAGCTAATAAATATTTTAAGTACCTAGAGCTACCTATAGTAGGCTAACATATATTTAGTAGATACTTTTTTATGCTCCTAGCGCATACTTTATTAGTTAGATCTAGAATAATAGGTATAACTTCTCTAATAGCAACTTAATATTTAGACTCTAATTTAACTCTATAGGTAAAGATATATTTATTAAGGTAAGAAAGTATTACTACTTCCTAGGAATATCTACGATCTAGTATTACTCTTATTCCTACTAATATCTTTTTGTGCTAGTCCTATTATCGAGTACGAGAGTAGATTACTATAATAAAGTCCTCTAGTACTTACTTCTACTATAGAGTTCTTACCTATCTATTAATTTATATCTACTAAGCTAGTACATATATAAAGATTTATTGTTTATAGCCTCCTAATTAGAATTTATACTTTATCTACGCTAACGTCTATATTAGATAAGAGGGATATACTCCTAATTTTAAGATCTTTTATAATAACTCTATAGATAAGAAATATCTACCTTACTATTTTTTATACCTAACGCCTATCTTATAAGACTACTTCTACTCTTATAGACATCGAATACAATCGTAGACGAGGCTATAGCTATAGCATATATAACGTTTTAGAGATAGATTTAGTAAGGTTAAATTTCTAGATCTACTAGTATCTTAGTATTATAAAGTAGGACTTATATATTACTATACTTTTAATAAACTTTATTTCCTACGAATACTAATTATAGGCGGGCCTAGTATAAGCGTAGTATATAGCATACCTTTATAGATATTATATGCGTAGGCTAATATAGTCCTTTATACTAGAAGAAGATAATTAGGCTAGTATAAGTAGTAGATAGGTTACGCTAAAGATATATAGGCTTCTACTATAGTCTATAGTTAGTACTAGTTAGTAAGCTTATCTTAACTATCTTACTATATAACTTATATTCCTAAGTAGCATTCTAATTAGCTATTAAAAATATAAGTTTATATAATATAGAGAACTATAGATCTTCTACTAAGCTTTAGTAAGCGTAGTTAGTTATTACGAAAAGCTATATTAAATAAGAATTCGAGCTACGTTAAATAAGAATTTAAGTAGTATGCTTATTAAATAAGAAATAAATATCTCTATTATAGTAGATAGTAGATATAGCTATTTATACTAGCTACTAATATAAGAAGCTAAAGGCTAACTTTCTAAAAGGGTAAAGGACGCTAAAGACATATAATTATTACTATAATCAAGTTAGAAATAGTCGCGCTACATAGTAGTAATAATAAGCTATAGCGTATACTAGGCTATTAGATAAGTATCGTAGCGCTAACGCTAATAGCGACGTTAAGTCCTAGTTCTAGAGGCTATCTTAAGACATATAGGCTAAGCTAGCTAGGTAGAAAGAAGTAATTAATTTCCTATATAACTAGTACTATCTATATTAAATAAGAAATCGCGTCCTCTAACTAAAGATAGAACGCCTATAATTACTAGAATAAAAGCTATTAGCGAATCTTCTAGGCGTAGGAGAATACTCTAAATCTAGCTAGTCTATTATATTAATAACTAGCTAGTCTGTCGCGTTAATAACTAGCTAGCCTATCGCGTTAATAACTAGCTAGTCCGTTATATATACTATGTAGCTAATATAATTATAAGCTAGCTATTACCCTTAATTATAACTTCGATCTAGATATAATTCGTACTACGCTATATAATCTCTTTACTATAGTAGTTAGTACTACTCTTAATAGCTCTATAATATTAGCTACTAACTAGTAGTATAGTTAGAGTTAGTTAAGATATCTTAATAAATAATAGATAGACTATTACTAGTAGTATAAAGAGCTATAGTTTAATATTAGACTAGATAGCTATAGTATATACTTAAGGTATATATCTAGAGACTCTAAGAGGTAGCTAGAGTAGCTATATTTAATATTAGCGTAGAACTATATAGATTCTAGTAGTATTCTAGACGGCTTACTAGAGCTAATAATAATTAAGAAGATACTAATTATCCTAGTCTATATTAGTATAGTTTTACTATATATTAAAGGCGCGTAGTATTAGTATAAAGGTTATATTATAACCTTTCTCTAAGATGTACCTAATATTATTACTCGATTACTATAGCTACCTTATAATTATAGTACTATCCTTATCTATCTAAAGTAGCAAATAACTAACGCTAATTATAGCTATATAATAGCCTAGTTCTATAGGTCTTTTACTATCTCTTAGTAGAAAGTATAGGTAAGTAATTCCTATTTAATATATAGCCGCTATATTATATAAGAATACTAACCTCCTTATAAAGATAGGTCGAGTATTTACTATAGAACTATCTAGGGTTTCGTAATATTACTATAGACTATAGAGTATTAATATAGCTACTAGAAGAAGCCGATATACTCGACTAGCTTACTACGCTAGTTAGTAGAGATAATATAATAGCGCTACTCTAAGGTCCCGATAATAATAAGATACTAACTAGGTATACTACTACTACTATCCTATAGACGCTTCCCTTCTAGACTAAAGCTAAGGACTTCTAAGAAGGTAAATTCTTCTTTAACTAGAGCCTCTTATATTAAATAGGAATTAATATACTCCTAGCTATTAATCCTTAACTCTAGGAGCGGTGTAATAAGGCCTTATACGTATATAGGGACTATACAAACAAGGTAGAGGTTATAGCGGAGACAATAGACCCCTATCTATATAGATTAGTAATCTTAGAGAAGGAAGAGATCCCTCCTCTTAAGAGGAACCCTCTCTTATAAAAGAATCCCTCCTCTCTTCGACTCTCGTCTAACTAGAAGTAGGTCCGATAGAGAATCTAATTCCTTCTTAACTACCTACGGTCTATAGGAGGTAAGGAGTAGAGAACTACCTCTTAGGGCCGCTAGCGGACCGCCTCTAATATAGCGAGATCCTTCCTTCGGCTAAACTACTAGCGGACTATAGGTAGTATATATATACATTAACCCCTTATAGACCGCCTATAGTATAGACCTAAAGGATCCCCTTAGCTAGAGTCTTACAAGCGGGTTCCTACTATCGAATAGCCTCGTATCTAGACGTTATAGTATTTGTAGTAGGGCTAAGAGTAGCGGATCTTCTCTCTTACCTTTTCTTACCTATCCTCTTATAGCGCTACTAACTAGGCTATTCTATAGATATAGTTAAAGATAGCGTTTCTAGACTAGGTTAAGTACCTTATAAGATTTTATAATAGCTAGTTTATATAGTATAATAGGTTCTAATACGCTATCTTTAATATATAGATATAGGATATAACTAGTAGATATACGTAATAGATCTTTAACTATATAGAAGCTAGCTATAATATAACGCTAGAAGAGCTATAAGAGAGCCTAAGAGATAAAAATACTAAGAATAACTAGCTCTTAAATACTATTATCTACTACGCTAGTAGTATTAAAAGGACTAGACTATTCTAGAAATAATAGAGTTATAAGCTCTATACGCTACTTATAGCGCTTAGCTAGCTAGCCTTCTTCTTTATATTTAGCGCTAGCGATACTAACTAGGAGAGCCTCTAGCGATATATACTATACTTTATAGGCTAGTATTATAGTAATAACTAGTAGTAATAAAATATTAATTATAATAGCCTACGTAGTAATCTCTATATTACTACCTACTACTTCTATATACGCTTTATATTATTCTTTAAGTAGATTATAGAGCTAAAGTTTACTATCGAGGAGTTATAGTTCTATTATAAGTTCTAAGGTTATAGGAGTACTTATATCTATAGCTTTATCTAGATTAATAAGTTCTATTTTTTCTATTTAATATATATTTACTATATTAAATAAAAAAAGCTAACTTCTCTATAGGAGGCTACTTTATAGGCATATAGTAATCTTAACGACAATAACTCCTAAAGGACTTTTATAGACTTCTAGGCGAAATATATTATTACTCTAAATTATAAGCCTAGCTACTAGCGCGCTATAGCTTAGACTTATAGTATATATTATACCTACTCCTTAGAGCTTTAGAATAATATTACCTCGCTTATAGATATTAGTAACTATATCTAGATATACTAGTATTCTACTAGCTACTACCTACGCTAAAAGCGAGGAGATACTCCTAACGTAGTACCTAGATACTAGTTCTATTATCCTCGGGCTCCTAGGCCTCCTAATACTAATAAGAGTCGAAATCCCTACTACTTTACCTTCTACGCCGCCTCTAATAACTCTATAATAAATGCCTATAATCCTATTACTCTTCTCCTCTAGCGCGCTAACTATAATTTCTCTCTATATACTAATATAGTAGCTATAGTATAATACCTTATAAAGTACTATACTAAAGACGAGATACAAACTACGCCTTACCTCGAGATTACTCGCTAGGTTATACTATTTGTTAGTACTAGAAATCTAGCCTTATCCTTCTATACTAAGATTATAAACTAGCTAGTTAGCGAGAGAGACTAGTTAGCTTAGGAGGTATACTATATCCTTATAGGTTTACTTCTATATTAGAGTAGTCGCTAGCTTATTTCCTTTAATACCTGTCCTAAGAACAAGATCGGCCGTATATTAGAGCTAGACGAAGATAGCGTCGAGGCTAAGGCTAGTACTCCTATACTCTAGAAGTATAGAGTATAGTTTCCTATTTAATAAGTAAAATATACGTTATATAAGAAATACTAACTCTTCTTAGGAGCGGCTTCTAGTATATAAGATAGTAACTCTCTTCTAATTCTTAACGAAGTATAAATATAGCGCTCGAAAGGTATATAAGCTAAGGCCTTATATAAAGGAGCATATAATTATATATATGCTATAGTATAAAGATATCCCTAGGTAAAAGAAATATTCTTATTTCTATTATATTAAGATTATACTCTACTATCTATATTAGGAGTATCTAATCCTACTATAGAATAGATAGCCTATATAGCTATAGGACTACTAATACTACTAGGAGAACTATCTATTAGAGTATAATAATAACTACCTCTTATAATAGGTGTCCCTAACTATTAAAGAGGACGAATTTAAGAGTACTAATTTCCTCTCTAATAATATAGTAATAGACGAAAATCTAATAATACGACTAGTAACTAAGATAGTAAATTATAATCCTACGTAGTAGAGAGAGGATCTAGATAATCTTAGTAATTATACTAATAACTAGTAGTACGACTAGACTTTCTATATAGGCACCTATTATAAGATAGAAGATATTAGCCTAAAGAGCATATATATAGGTAAAGACTAGTAGACTATAGCTAAGGCGTAGATACTAGAATAGCTATATATACGCTATTACTCTATAGAAGTTATTAAATAGCTTTCGTCTAAGTAGTAGCTTATTTATAATATTATTATCTAGTATTACCGCCGCTCTCTAGCTAGATAGTACCTAGCGTAGCTACTTCTTAATATCGACAGTCGGGCTAGGACTAGTAAATTATTTATTATCTAGGTTTTATCTACCTATCTTTAAGATATAGCGCTATATAACGAGGAGGTTGTCGTCGGCTATACTCCTACTAGTATAGCATCTTTTAGTATTACTAGTAGTACGCTCTATTCGTATCTTCGATTACTAATTAAGAAGAATCTAGAGCCGCTATAAGAGTAGTAGCTTACTACCTTATAGTAGAAGCTCTAGAGTATTTACTATCTTATTATTAATAAGAAGAGTATAGTTAGCCTATAGGTACTCTATTTTGTTAACTAGCGCTTAAGATAGGCCTTTATAACTAGGGATATATTCGGCGGTCTCTATATACTCCTTTTTAGAAATTTCTAGTAGTTACTTCTAGTATATAATAAAGCTCTATATATTAATCCTACTATAATAGTTCTAGTATAATAAGACGCTATTACTCTTAAGTATAAGATAGATATAGATAGTAGCTAGTAGGTATTTAAGGCTATAGAGTAGGTTAACTAGCTAGTCTAGCTAGCCGACTAGAAGAGACTTTTCTAGTATAAGTCCTTTAATATCTCTATTAAGCTAATAGTCTAGTAGCGATAAGATCTAAGCTAGTAGGCGTTTACTAATACGCTTAAAGAGTTATATAACTATAAAAGTACTCTAGAGTACTAGGAGATATTAGGTTCGTATTTCCTATATAATATAGTACCTATATATTAAATAAGAAATACTAACCTATCTTTTAGTAGGCTAATCTTATAAATACTAAGATTTCTTCCTTCGACTATACTATTCGCCTCTATCTAATAAACCGCTAGGCAGACTATTTTAACTACTAGTACTAGCATAATAGTAGATAGCTAATATTTACTATCCTCGCTAATAATAGCAATTAAGTTATAGTAAAGGCTAGTACTATAGAAGCTTATATACTTAAATAGAAGCTCGATCTTAGTATTAGCTATAGGCTAATAATATTAGAGAACCTATAGACTAAGCGTAGTATTATTAATAGGACGTAATACCGCCTCTATAATATTATTTAGCTAGTTAATAATAATCCGATTACTAACCCCCTTAACTAGCCCCTCTATCTATTAGTAGGCGTTCTAAAGTCTTCTTATAACAGTCCGTTTGTCGAGGAATATACCTAGCGTAGTATTAACTACGCTATTATTCTAATCTACTACTCTACTCGAGAGTTCTTTAAGTATAGTAATATATACTACTATAGCTAGTTTCTAGTATAATTAGCCTTTACTCTAACTATATATAAGGCTTAGGGTATAATAATACTAAAGGTCGTCCTTAATATTAGTAAAGAGTATAAAGATATAGCGCTATACTATATTATAGTATTATAAGTATAAAGGCTCTAAGACTTAGTATTTAAGACAAGTTTCGACTACGAATAGCTAAAGTATAATAGCTATCCTAGCGCTAGTATACGCTTTATAGACTAGTAACGCTATATATTATAGCGCCTATAGTTAAGTAATAGCGCTATAATAAATAGGGCTACTAGAGAAGGTCCTTTAGCGTTATTCTAGGTAGTCCTACTAGTAGTAGGGGTTAAAAATATTGTTTAACATATAATTTACTTACTAAATAGTATTTCCTATCCTATATAAAATAGACAGATTTAGGAGGGAGTAGGGAGGGTTTCCTAAACTAGAACTACTACTCCTAGGTAATAAGTAGTAGTAGTATTATAAAATATTATATAATATATAATCTACCTATTAAATAGTATTCCTAGTTACCTATAAAATAGATAGATTAGGTAGAGTAGAAATAGGTTAATAAGCTAGAGTAGCTAGTCTAGGTAATAAGTAGTAATATTATTATATAGTTAGAGGTAATAAATATTATTTAACGTATATATATTATATTATATTATATAGCGTTTTAATTACCTAGAAAAATAAGATAATAAAGATATATACTAACTAAATTCCTAGACTATTAATAATATAGTAGTAGTAGTACTCCCTCTACCTCTCTTAGATATAGTAATACTAGGTCTAAATATACTAGCTATAGGGGCCCTTCCCTATCTTGTTAGTATTAACTACCTACTAGTAGTTAGCTACCTAAGTAGGGCCCTTCGCTATATACTTAGTATAAGGCCTACTAACCTATAGAATACTAAGCTCCTACGCCTATCTTACGTAGGTATACTAGTAATACTTAGGCTCTTACGCGCTATTCTAAATAGTAGCTAATACTAACTATTAATAAGAACTCTACTATAGCCGATAATAGGTAAAGGTACCTATACTAGCTAGGCGACTATAACTATAACGTACTAGTAGAGGTAGTAGTAGTAGTAGTAGAGCTAGCGCTAGAGATACTAAAGAGGACTTAGAGGACTCGGAGGACTTAGCGGAGATAGTAGGAGAGGCGTAGGTAATATTATTATTATTATTATCGCGTATAGTAGGTATAAAGCTATCGCTATTATCGCTATCGCTATTACTACTAAAGCTACTAGTAAAGTCTAGACTAGTAATAGATTTATTATTACTACTACCTATATTACTATTACTATAAGTAATAGGAGTAGTAAGAGTAGTATAGCTAGTAATAATAGGTATATCTTAAGGCTATAAAGATAGCCAAATTATATAATAAGTATTATAAGCAAATTAAACCTCCTAGCTAAGAAGCTATTAGCTTAGCGTCTAATAGTAATTAAATAGGAATTAATCAAAGGACTTATATCTCTTAGTAGTAGTAGTATAGATAGTAAAGGTCGCGAATAGCTCGACGAGGTAGAGTATAAGCTTCTATAGTAATAGTATTCTATAATATAGTTAGTAAGATAGTTTATAAGGGGTATAATTAGTATATACTTCGCTAATAGAGAATATTAGTAGGAGGCTATAACCTATACTAGTATAGAGTCGATAGTCTTAAGCGAATCTACTATAATCGAAAGACATTATTATAATAGTAGTAATTAATATAATTATAAGCGAGGTAGTAGATAGTATAGTAGTAAGATATCTAAGGAATAAAGATAGTAGCTATCTTCGTCCTTTTTATATACTATCTACTATATACTACTATTAGGCTTACTATTATTATTTAAAAAGGAGGGCGTAAAGTAGTAAATAATATTAAGGGCTTATACTATTAATAATAGTAGTAATATTATTATAAGACTTATCTTTACTATATAAGCCCTAGGTTATAAATATACGTTTTATATAATGTCTACTATAGTCTATAATAATATAAATAGATTATATAATATATAAAGGTACTAGATTAACTACGCGTTTAATAAGGAATTTATAAGTTAAATAGCTATTTACTATTATAAAAATATAGTAAAGTTGAATTAGTAGCTTCGCTATATAATATCCTTTAATTAATAAGGTTAGCGCCTACTAAGTAATATATATAGGATATATATTAAATAAGAATATATAAAATACGCGTAATATATATTAAATAATAAATATATATTAAATAAGAAATATATATAATATATATTAAATAAGAAATATATATAGTATATATTAAATAAGAAATACGCGTTATATATTATACGAGAGATATATATAATATATAATAAGTAGAATTCGAAATTATTAAAAAAGTGTAGAGAGTAGTCTTATACCTACCTAGCTAAGTTAGAGTAAGGAGAGTTATACTAGAATATAACTTACAAGTCCTCTAACGAAGTTCCCTATAAGCTTAGCGCGAGTAGGAGTATTTAAAGGGGAGAGAGAGAAGAGATAGCTTCTCTTCTCTAACTAACTAATATAATATATAGTTTCCTTCTTTGTCTGTATTTAGATATAACCCTTTCCTAATATGATATATTCCTCTAGTAGCTACTTCCTTATATATAAACCTATTACCTACTAGAGTGTTCGATCTCTATTAAGTGTCGGATTCTAGTTTAATAGGTTATAAGCCTAGGTTTTGCCTATAGCTAGGAGTCGAATTTGTTAGAAGAGTGTTCTTATTCTACTAATTAATTAAAGGCAGACTCGAGGCTGCTACTATACTATATAGGAAGACTAGAGCTAATTAGAGGACCGATTAGGGAACTCCTAAGGCACTTATAAGTTGTAAAAGCGCCTAGTAACTACCTAGATATAGTTGAAGTTTGTAGTAACCTTAGAAAAACTATACTAGATTCGACTTAAAGTAACTACTTCGCCTATTTCCTTATTTTTATTTACTTATTTGTTCGATTCTAATTCTTTTTACTATAGATTCTACTAAGGACTAGAAGAAGGTCCCTACTCTTACTTAAGAAAACTACGAGCTCTAGTTTAAGTAGGTAATACAACTACTTATATTAAAGAAAGTCGTATAGCTACTAGATTAAAAGGCCCCTCTCCTAGCTAACCTAAGGATAGTAATTATAAATAGCGAGGTTCCTAGAGTTAGGGAGACTAGAACGTAGCTATCTCGTCCCTTATTAACTATATAGTAAGCGTCTCCTTATAATAAGAGGTTATAATTAGAGTCTAACACGCTAGTATCTAGAATAAGTAATATGTACTTAAGCGAGGACCCTACTAGTTAGAGCGGTTAGAGTACTAGTTAGAGTACTACTAGTTAGAATACTAATTAGAGCTCCTCGAACTAGAATGTCGGAGTAGTACTATAGATAACTATACTAGAAGGAAGGTATTTATAGTACATATTTAGAAATTAGATATATAAGCTAGTAAATACTAACAAGTAGTACTAGGACAATTCTATAGCTCTATTCGAGATAACCTAGAGCCTAGACAAGATCGACTTATCTCTAATACTAGAGTATACTATAGCTATAGACGCGTAGGCTCTCCTTAGTATAAAGTATACTAAGAACCTTCTAACCTTGTTAAGAGTATACTAGTAATAGTATATAACCTATAAGATAGATAAGAACATAATAATTAATAATACCTTTACAACTTTATTAAGTCTCTTATATAAGATTATTAGTATCGAGCTAGATATAAAGATCTTATACTTATATAATAGAGTAGTTTAGTAGTTACTAGATACTTTACTAGAGTAATACTATAATCTTAGATAGATAATCGACCTAATAGGTATAAAGGATAGCGTAAAGATTATATATATCTTATTTAAAGAAGAAGCCTAGATATAAGGCTCTAACTATATAATAAGTATAGAGGCTAGAAGAGCTAGGTCGTACTATCTTTATAGCTTATCCGAACATCTACTTCCTAAGTACCTAAGCCTATTAGAGTGCTAAAAGATACTAAAGGAGAAGAGGAATAAGAGGAAGTCTAGCCTATAGCGCTAAAGAAAAGAAAATATAACCTACTTAAAGACTCTAACTTAGAAAATTAAGGCACTTAAGAAGGCGAAGAAGAGGTCGAGTTAGAGTAAGTTACGACTAGGTAAGAAGGACAAGAAGCACTCTAATAAGAGTAAGGGCAAGTAGAAGTATAAAAGAAGTAAAGTATATATAGCTAAAGTAAACGTATTATTATCGAGCGACTCTAGCTTAGAGTACTCGAGTTCTTCTAAAAGCTTAGACTCCTCTAACGTCGAGATTAAAGATAAGTACGATTTAGCGGAAGCTATAGCTAATTATAAAGGTAAGCTTCTATAAAGTATAATTCTTCTCGACTCTATTATATTAGCCTATATATCTAATAATAAGGATCTCTTTAGGAAGCTAAACCCGACTAATATAAGGAAAATAAGAGTTAGGAGTAGCTTCTTAAAGAGTAGACATAGGAGTATAATAAAGGTCTCTAATAGGTTTAGAGAAAGTCTAATAGTACCTACGCTCTATATTCTAAACCTAGGAGTTACTCTAATCTTAGGTTAAAAGCTTGTCTAGAAATTCGATTTAGTTAGAATAATACTTCCTAATACGTTCTATATAGTAAACTCGAATATCGACCTAGTCCTCGAATATTGTTCGCTCTATAGTATCTATTAACTCTAGAAAGTCTATAGTACCCTAGTCCCTTAGACTAATAAAGTAGAGAATAAAGTAGAATCTCTACTTACTCTAATAGCAGATATAGATAACTTTAACTAAGCTATATATAAACTCTATAATCTCTAGTATTATTACTTCTTATACTACGGTATATCTAATTTAAGATCCCTTTATAAGGTTACTACGCTAAAGAGCCTAGTACCTATTATCGATAGCTTTAACTATAAGATATACAGAATTGCTAATATAAAGAGGAAGTAGAGAAAGGTAACTAACTAGAAGTATTAGATCCTTAAACTTATCTTACTTAATATCTATAGTCCTCTACTACTATTAAGAGAAGGATTTAGGTACTTTCTTATTATTATCGACAATTACTCGTAGAAGGTATAGGCGTATCCTCTAAAGAAGAAATTAGGCTTAGCTAAAGTACTTCGATGTTAGCGAAAGAAGGTTAAGCTTTAGACTAATAGCTTAAAGCCTAAGGTAGTACAAAGTAATAATATAGGTAGACTCCTATCTATACTAAAGGAATAGGAGTTAGAGTATAGTATAGAGCTTAACCTAACCGAAGTATACGACTCTAAGGCGAATAGAATTGCTAAAAAACATATTAGCGATACTAAACAGATAATTAAAGTAATAGTAAAGGATACTAGGCTCCTAATAAAGTTCTAGCTAGAAGCTCTAACTACGAGCTAATATATTTATAATCTATACCTAGTAAAGATCGACGATCTCTTCCTAACGCTAGAAGAGGCCTAATTAGAAAAACAACTGTTAGTCGACTATATACGCGTCTAGAGGTACTAAGTAGTTTCGTATATTAATCCGAAGTTAATACCTAACAATTTGTAGAAGGACAAGCTAATAAATTAGGGATATAAGAGAGTATTTATTAGATACGTTAAGAGTACTACGAAGATATAGAAGGTCTAGTTACCTAACTTATAGCAGGTAATTATAATAGGGTCTATTAAATTCTTCGAGGAAAGTAAGAGGAGTAATCTCGAACTTAGCTTTACTCTAAAGAATAAGAGTAGTTCTATACTAACGCGAAGACTAGTTAGGCGCCTACTAAAGCCTAATCTAAACCTAACACGCCTATTACTAAAGCCTAATCTAAATCTAAAGCTACCGAGCCTAACTATAATATATAGGGTCGTAATATATATCTAACTACTCTAGCTACTAAAACTAGACGCGAGCGTCGAGAGATATAACCTAGACTCTAACGACAAGCTAGAGAAGTTAGAATAATAGGAGAAGGAGTAGGGCTAGTTAGAGTAGGTCTAGCTAAAGTAAGAGCTAGTAGATTAAAGGATAGTAGCTTTACCTAGGCCCTCCGCTCTAGTACTAGATAAGAGGAAAAAGCTAGTATTAGATAGGTTAGAAGAAGTTAGAGTAGATAGAAGCCTACTAAAGTAGTTAAATAAGGTAACTAGTAAGAGAAGTCGTAATTAGAGAGACGAAGGGAGGTAGGATAAGTTAAAGAGAGCTATAGAGATAATAAACAGCTTTATTACAATCTATAATATAATATTAGGTACAAACGTAGAAGAAGAGCTCTACTAGTATAAGGATAGCTAGTTTAGGTTTACGGCAGATATAGAGGAATGTAGCCTAGTAGTAGTAGGAGCTAGAATACGACTATTAGAGAAGATACTTATCCCGAAGATATATAATTAGGTAGTCTCTAATAAGAAGTAGGGATACTTATAGCTAGAAGCTATATAGGTAGGAACTATAGCGTTAGAAGGTAACCTAACCTATAAGGCTATAGTCGTACTAGCGGAGCTAATCTAATTACGTCGAAATAGGTCTTCGATATAAAATATAATACTAATAGATCGGTTAATAAGTTTAAAGCTCGACTCGTTACTAGAGGATTTAGCTAGGTACTTAGAGTAGACTTCTAGAATATATTCGCGCTAATAGTTAGATATAATACTATTCGCCTCTTTATAGCTATAGTATATATAAATAATTAGGAGCTATACTAGATAGACATTAATAACGCTTTTATAGAGTTAGTCCTAAAAGAGGTTACTCTAATATATGCTCTACCTAGAGTTAGAGTTAACCTAGGTAAGGTACTTAAGCTAGAAGAGAGCTTATATAGCCTAAAGTAAGTAGCCCGAGACTAGTACTAACTCTATAAAGGGAAGATCGAGAAGATTAGGTTTATTTAGAGTAGAGCTAATCTCTACCTCTTTATCTACTCTACCTAGAAGATAATAATCCTAGTATATATAGACGATATTATAATAGGGGCAGAAAGTATAACTAATATAGACTAGTTTAAGAAGAAGTTCGCAACATTCTTTAAAATTAAGGATCTAGAAGAAGCGAACTACCTTCTAAATATTAAGATTATTAGAGACTAAAAAGTAGGTACTCTACGCTTAGACTAGACGTACTATATCGAAAAGGTACTAGATAAGCTTATAATATTAGTAGAGGGTACTTTACTAACCTAATTACCTCTAGATAGCTACAACGTAATTAGAGTATTAGGACCTAATAATATTAGAGTAGATAAGAAGAAATACTAAGAGGCTATTAGTAGCTAGATATATATACGCGTCCTAACTTAGCCTAATATTATATTTACACTTAGAAGGCTAAGCTAGTATATAACCGACCTAGCTAAATACTACTAGTAGGCTCTAAAGAAGCTAAGAAGATATATACGCTTATTAAAGGACCTTAGAATTATATATAATACGAAGGTATAAGATATATATATAGGGTACTCTAACTCTTATTACGCGATAGATAAGTTAGACTATTAGAAGACTAGTATCTTAGGCTAGTAAGAAGCAAAAGTTAGTAGTAGGCTCGATAATAGAGGTAGAGTATATAGTAATAGCGAGGTATATAAAGTAGTTATAGTTCCTCTATTAGATCCTTCGAGATATAAAGATACAAAGATATATTAGTTAGAGCCTATATATTAAGAAGGAGATAAAGTTCGCTATAGGATTACTAATAGTATAGCTATAAGAAGACAACTAAGTAGTAATTACTTTTACAAAGGATATATATATAAGCGAGTATAATAAGGCCTTATATATATATAGGGACTATATAAACAAGGTAGGGTTATAGTAGAGACAATAGACTCCTATCTATATAGACTAGTAATCTTAGAGAAGGAAGAGATCTCTCCTCTCGAGAAGAACCCTCTCTTATAGAAGAATCTCTCTTCTCTTCGACTCTTATCTAGCTAGAAGTAGGTCCGATAGAAAATCTAATTCCTTCTTAACTACCTATAGTCTATAGGAAGTAAGGGGTAGGAAACTATCTCTTAGGGCTACTAGCGGACTACCTCTAGTATAGCGAGCTCCTTCCTTTAGCCAAACTACTAGTAGACTATAGATAGTATATATATATATTAACTCCTTACGGACTACCTATAGTATAGACCTAAAGGACTCCCTTAGCCTAAGTCTTATAGGCGCCCCCTTTCTAAGCTAATATCCTAATAGTAAGGTATTATAACTTATATCGCGTATCTCGTTCTATATACTATTATAAATATAGAATAGAACCTTATAGAAGATCTACTATAGTAACTAGCCTAAATAGGAAGTTACGCGTTATTATAGTAACGCTTTTAGCGCCGAATTACTAGCGTTAATTTTAAATTCTTCTCTTTAGTTAATCGCTAACTATTCCTTTACTTAATACTCTCCTCTAGGCTCTTCTTTATTAAAGTCCTATAACTACGTATAGTTTAAAATTAACTTCTCTACCTATATAACTTCCTACGATCTATCTATAATACTAGGCTTCTATAGTAGTAGTATTACTATTATTAGTACGTATGCGACTAATATTAGTACTAATAAGATATACTAATTCTATACTATAGCTCTATATAATAATGCCCCTATCCTATATATCTTCTATATAACCTATACTAAAAGCGTCGCTATTAGCTAATTATATAAGAAGCTAGACAACTATACCTATAGTTACTATACTAAGAGTAAGAAAGGCTTTTATAAGATTATAAGTTATCTACTTATAGTTTTAACTACCTATAGTCTCTAGATAGTAGCTAATTATTCTAGATCTTCCCTCTTCTATAAGGCCGCCTTAATAAGGTCTATAATATATATATTATATACGTCGAACTCTATAAGTAGCGTAGCGTTAATATTAGTAATATAGATATAGTCTATAATAATAGAGTTATATTAGTAGCTACTATTAAGCTTCGCTACGCGTAGTTAACTCTTAACTAGGTAATAGCTACTTATAAGTAAGACCTTAGGTATAAGAGCAAATACTACCTATACTTAGATCGCTACCTACGTATAGACGAGAAGTACTACTATATTAAGAATAAGGAGAGATACTATAAGCGGGTTATAGACGTCGAGCTAACTCCTATTATAATATAGATAATAGGTAATATAGCTATAAGTAGACTACCTATAAGGTAATATATATTTCTTTTACTAATAGTCTATTATAGGATATAGGCGACATCTAATCTACTATCTCTTATAGATATGCCCTACTAGTAGCTAATATTCCTTTTAGTTGCCTCTTCTATATAAGGATCTCTAGTAGTTCCTATCGTCGCCTATACTATTACTCTAATAGTAGCTATAAGTATAACCTAGTTATACTTAATACTAATATTAAGCTAAGTAAGTATAATAATAATAACTTTGTTAACTCTAATACTAAGGTAGAGTATATTAACCTTATTAACTACTTTAGGGTAGCCGCCTATAAGCTAACTAAAGTTACTAGTACTAGTTAGACTAAGAAGGTCGTACGTATTAATAACATACTATCTAAGAGCTATAGGCGCTAAGAGCGTAGCTTCTTACTAGACTATACTCCTCGCTCTACTTATTATATCTATTAGCGGTCTAGCTAAGCCTAGACGCTATTTAAGAAGGGCTATATCCTAGACTAGGTCCGTAACCTATCTAGTAGTAAGGCTAAGAAGATCTTAATATAGCTAATAGCTAGTAATAATACGCTACTAAAGAAGTCTTACGCTTCTACTAAGAAGGCTATTATTAAGATCTCTAGTAATAAGTAGTCTGCCGACCCTACTAGCGATAATAACTTTATATATAACTCCTTATATAAGTCTTCTATAAAGAATAAGAGGTATGCTATTACTATCTTCGATCTAGTATAGAGTAACGTCTTACCTTTATCTAAGAATATAAGTATATTCGACGTATAACCTATATTAGCTTATAGGTTAGAAGATATTTAGATTACTAGAGGTTAGACTACTAATATATTAATAACTCCTATTAGTATCTATCGCCTTTATAAGTACTATAAGCGCTCTCTAAACGTAGCTTCTACTATAACTAACCTAGCTCTACCTAAGACCTTCTCTAGCCCGCCTATAGTAACTATATAAGACTCGGGCTAAGGGGGTCCTTTAGGTCCATACTATAGGCAGTCTATAAGAAGTTGATGTATATATATACCCCCTATAGTCCGCTAGTAGTTCGGCCGAAGGAAGGATCTTACTATACTAGAGGCGGTCCGCTAGTAGCCCTAAGAGGTAGTTCTCTACCCCTTACCTCCTACGGACTATAGGTAGTTAAGAAGGAATTAGACTCTCTATCGGACCTGCTTCTAGTTAGACGAGAGTCGAAGAGAGGGGAGATTCTTCTATAAGAGAGGGTTCCTCTTAAGAGGAGAGATCTCTTCCTTCTCTAAGATTACTAATCTATATAGATAGGGGTCTATTATCTCTACTACAACCTCTACCTTATTTATATA
>JAHESH010000277.1:0-18039 GCA_020826765.1 Teratosphaeria viscida
TATCTAGTCTAACTTCTACCTATAACCTACGTACTTAATATAGGCTTAAAGGAGTCGATCCTCTAGGCTATCTAAGAGTTAAGCTATAAAGTTCTAAAAGTACTTCTAGGTAATAGCTTTATATTCTGTCTTACTCTTCGACCTTTACTATACCTTCTAATAATCCTTAGGCGTATCTAAAAGATACTATATAGCCTAGGTTACCTACTAGTAACCTTCGTTATAGAGATATAGGGCTTAGAGGAAGGCGATCTTATAATTAAAAATAAAGTCTTCTAACTACTTAAAATTCTTCCCTTTATAATTAGGTAGTTCCTTAATAGTCTGCTTTACTAAGGAGTATCTACCTATTAGTAGTCCGTTAGTAGTCTGCTTCTAGCTATAGTAGTCCTATAACTTAACCTATAGGCAAGTAATATTAGCTTAGAGCTAGAGTTCCTACCTACGATCCTAAAGCGCACAAACCTGTCCGCGGACTAATTCCTTATTATCTCCTTAATTTAGGCCTCCTGTCTCCTCTCCGCCTTCTTATTACTTATTACCTTCTTTAGGCTAACTTTGCCGACCGAGTAGTTAGTTATATACCTACTTGTCTTCTCCCTTAATCTCTTTAACAAATCCCCTCTGCCTTAATAGACTAGTAGGACCTTATCCTTCTAGACCTATAGGCGAAGGCTAAGATCGAGTAAGGGGAGCTATTAGAGCTGCTACCCCGAAACGAGTATAAAGATTACTCTATAATAAGGCCTTATACGTATATAGGGACTATATAAACAAGGTAGAGGTTATAGCGGAGATAATAGACCCCTATCTATATAGATTAGTAATCTTAGAGAAAGAAGAGGTCTCTTCTCTCGAGAGGAACCCTCTCTTATAGAAGAATCTCCCCTCTCTTCGACTCTTGTCTTACTAGAAGTAGGTCCGATAGAGAATCTAATTCCTTCTTAACCGCCTATAGTCTATTAGAGGTAAAGGGTAGAGAACTACCTCTTAGGGCTACTAACGGACCGCCTCTAGTATAGCGAGATCCTTCCTTCGGCCGAACTACTAGTAGACTATAGGTAGTATATATATATATTAACCCCTTATAGACCGCCTATAGTATAGACCTAAAGGACTCCCTTAGCTAGAGTCTTATAAAGAGAGAGGTATTAGGTAGAATAGTCGCCTCCTAGGTAAGGACTCCTCTAGCTCTAGGGATCCTTACCTAATCTAGCTTAGCCAAATCTTATCTAGAAGTCGAAGATAAATGTTAAAGTAGGTATAGTCTCTATATATAAAGATATTACTTCCGCTTCTTAATATCGATCCTTCTACTCCTAAGTGCCTCTACTCGAGGGTCGCCTAAGAGTATAAGGGTAGAGGTAATTATAGTATTCGCTTAGGGTAGTCTTAGTACTATCTAGAGATAGTTATTAAAGATCTAGGTAGAACTAGTCCAAATAATCTATATCGATTATCTATTAGTTTCTCGCCTAGGCTAGAGGGCGTCTACTAGCTACTATCTAGTTAGCTCCTAGTATAGTCTACTAGAGAACTAGTTATATAGTAATAATTAGTACCGAAAGGTAGTAGCCTTAGCTAGTAATCTTTTCTAATTAAAGCTACTATATTATTACGCAGACTATAACGTATAAGATAGTAACATAGTATAGACTTATTAATTATTAGAAGCTATCTATTCTCTAGAAGGTCCCTTAGCTACGGTCCTATAGTAAGGACTATGCTTTCTATAATAAACCTTCTTAGTAGAGGCGTAGGACTTCCTTAGTAGTATATTATCGCCGCCTACTATCTATATTAAGATCCTCTTAGCCTTACTACTAGATAGGTTATAGACCTAGTCTAGGATATAGCCCTTCTTAAATAGCGTCTTAGCTTAGCTAGACTACTAATAGATACGATAGTTAGAGTAAGGAGTATAGTTAGGTAAGAAGCTATACTCCTAGCGTCTATAGCTCTTAGATAGTATGTTATTAATACGTATAGTCTTCTTAGTCTTATTAGCGCTAGCGACCTTAGTTAGCTTATAGGTAGCTATTCTAAAGTAGTCGATAAGATTAATATGCTCTATCTCTATATTAAGATTAGTAGAGTTATTACTATTATATATATATAGCTCCTCGTTAGTATTAATTATAATAGGGCTATACTTTTAGCTACTACTAGAATAATAGTATAGATAGCGATAGAAGCTACTTAAGATCCTTATATAGGATAAGGGACTAAAAGGAGTATTAGCTACTAATAGAGCGCGTCTATAGAAGGTAGTAGATTAGATATCGCCTATATCTTATAAAGGACTATTAGCGAAAGAAGTATATATTATACTATAGGTAGTCTACTTATAGCTATATTGCCTATTATCTATAACGTTCTAGGAGTTGTCTCTATGTTAGTATTCTACTTATAGCGCCTCTCCTTATTCTTAATATAATAGAACTCTTTATTAGTATGTAGGTAGTAATCTAGGCGTAGGTAATATTTATCCTTATACTTAATATCCTACTTATAAGTAGCTATTACCTAGTTAAAGGTTAGCTACGCCTAGCGAAGTTTAATAGTAGCTACTAGTATAACTTTGTTATTATAGACTATATCTATATCGCTAATATCTACGCTACGCTACTTATAGAGCTCGATATATAAGATATATATATTATAGACCTTATTAAGGCAGCTTTAAAGTAGAAGGAAGATCTATAACTATTAGTTACTACCTACGGACTATAAGTAGTTAGGACTATAAGCAGACAACTTATAATCTTATAAAAGCCTTTTTTGCTCTTAGTATAGTAACTATAGGTATAGTCGTCTAGCTTCTCGTATAAGTAGCTAATAGCGACGCTTTTAGTATATATTATATAAAAGATATACTAGATAGGAGTATTATTACGTAGAGCTTTAGTATAGAATTAGTATATCTTATTAGCGCTAATATTAGATATACGCGTACTAATAACGGCGGTACTATTACTATAGAAGCCTAGTATTATAGATAGACTATAGGAGGTTATATAGATAAAGAAGTTAGTTACAGACCGTATATAGTTATAGGACTTTAATAAAGAGGAGCGTAGAAGAGATTATTAAGTAGGAGAATAGTTAGCGATTAACTAAAGAGAAGAATTTAATATTAACGCTAGCAATTTGGCGCTAAAGCGTTACTATAATAACGTATATCTACCTATTTAGGCTAGTTACTATAATAGACCTTCTATAAAGTTCTATTCTATATTTATACTAGTATATAGAATAAGATACGCGATATAAGTTATAACACCTTACTATTAGGATGTTAGCTTAGGAAGGAGGCGCCTATAAGACTTAGGCTAAGGGGGTCCTTTAGGTCTATACTATAGGCGGTCTATAAGAGGTTAATATATATATATACTACCTATAGTCTACTAGTAGCTTAGCTAAAGGAAGGATCTCGCTATACTAGAGGCGGTCTACTAATAGCCCTAAGAAGTAGTTCTCTACTTCTTACCTCCTACGGACCGTAGGTAGTTAAGAAGGAATTAGATTCTCTATTAGACCTACTTCTAGTTAGACGAGAGTCGAAGAGAGCGGAGATTCTTCTATAAGAGAGAGTTCTTCTTAAGAGAAGAGATCTCTTCCTTCTCTAAGATTACTAATCTATATAGATAGGGGTCTATTATCTCTACTATAACTTCTACCTTATTTGTATAGTCCCTATATACGTATAAGGCCTTATTATATTTTGTCTCCTAGCTTTAGTAATATAGCTAAGGAGCAACTTATTATTACTTATAACCTTAGTATTACTCTCTTCTACTAAGAATCGATATACTCTAGTACGTTAGCTACTATTCTTATTAGATGATTCTCTTTAGAGCTTTAACTATTACTCTTCTAAAAGCGTTAAAAGCTCCTTAATATTAGGAATATTATCCTTATCCTTTAATATTTCCTCTATTACTAGAGTTAGATTTAAATAAGGAATCCGATCTTAACTAGCCTATAGTAATCTATCTAGATATCGATCCTAGAACTACTAAGCTATAGTATAATAAGCTGTTATTAAGCGATTACTATAGACTAAGTACCTTAAAATTCGACTATCTAGAGTCTATAATATATATGTCCCTAGCTAATAGGCCTTCTTAATCTTAAATAGGCTAAACTACTTAGGCTTAAGTTTTATTAGGTTCGGGTTCTATATTAATACCTACGATCTAACTCTCCTATTTAGTTTATACTCCTATTCTAAGGGCATAGAAACTATTATCTTGTAGGCGATAGTATAGTTAAGAAGCCTCTTATTTAGTATCTACTAGGTATACCTTATAATCTTAAAGCGCTTCTTATAGTCGGAGACCTCTAAAAACTCTAGCCTAAGCGTATTTTTGTCTTTAACAATCCTTAGGTATTAACTATATACTAAGAAGAAAGGACTAAAACCTCTAATAGTATGCTATCGATACTAGATATAGAATAGTACTTTATAGAGAAAGCTATCCTAGTACTACTTATCTATACTAACATACATCTTTATAAGTATCTTACTAAGCGTACTATTTAGGTTTTCTACCTTACTATTAGTTATTAGGTAATAGGGTGTTATTAGCTAGTAGTCGAGCTTTAACTATCGATTTAGATAGGCGACAACCTTAGATAGGAAGTTCTTTCTATTATCTAAAAGAAGCTCTCTTAGTACTCTATAATAAGTATAGATTTCCTTATATAGGAAGCGAGCTATAGTCTCGTTATTTGTAGAAGGGACCGCCCTAGTAATAGGCTAACTAGTAGTAATATTAATAGTAGTAATAATATACTTGTTCCTATTAAGCGTTTTTAGTATAGGACTAATAATATTAATAGCCTATCTTTTAAATAGTAAGAGCTAGGGGTCTACTTATATATATAGCCGCTCTAGCTTCTCTAGTTTGTTAGGAGAGCTATTTTATATTAACTAATATACTAGGTACTATCTAGCGAACCTTCTAATATCCTATCTTATAGTTAGCTACTAGGCTCTACTTTTATAATAGCCTATTAGTCCTAGGAACCTAAATAACTATACTTATTATATATTATTTGTATAAAGTCTAATCTCTATAATAGTATAAGCTATAGTATAGCCCCCTTACTATTAAGTAGAAGCTTTACTAATACTAGACTGTCTTTATCTTTATTAGGTAGTAATATAGTAAAGCTTATAGCTTCCTATTCTACTAATTTCTATAAGTACTACTCTTATAGTAGCTTGCCCTCTAGCTTATACGTCTTTATAGCTATCTTAAAGCTAGTATCCTCTATCTTTTTAAACTATAGGGTAGCTAATACTTCCTCTTCTAGCGCTTTAATAAAAGCGACATTAGTAGGACTATTTTCTATAAAGTCTAGCCTTCTTAATATAGTATTAGGTATAATAGCCCTAGAGCCTTTCCTATATTTAATGTCTAGGTAATAGTCTTAGAATTCCTTAGCCTAGCGGGTAATTCGCTTACTCTAGCCCTTAGTACTATTTAAGAATTGTAGGCTCTAATAATTAGTAATTACTATAATATACTAACTATTTGCTATATAGTTATTCTATATTTCTAGCGCCTCTTTAATAGCGAGCGCCTCCTTCTTATAGACTAGATAATTTAGTTCTACGCCCCTTAACTTCCTACTACTAAAAGCTATAGGCTAGAGTTTGCCTCTATTATCGGCTTAGTATAATGCCGCTCTAATAGCCTATTTAGAAGTATTAGTCTCTACTATAAACAGCTTAGAGGTATTAGAGGCTCTTAGGACTAGTTTGTCTAAGAGAGCCTATTTTAGCCTTCTAAATATAATAGTATAGGTAGCTGTCTATTTTACTAGATAGTTCTTCTTACTCCTAATAACTAGATCGCTCTCCTTTAAAAAGTCTAATAATAGAGCTACTAGCTTAGTAAATCCTCTAATATACTACTAGTAGTAGCTAGTAAGGCTAAGAAACTATCTTATCTACGTAGCTATCTTAGGTATAGGCTAACTCTTAATAACTTTAACCTTGTCCTAGAGCGGTCTAACCTAGTTCTTAGAGATATAGTGTCTATAGAAGTCGACTTCTTAAATACTAATATAATACTTCTAAGGCGAGTAATAAAGCTCCGCCTTCTAAAGCTACTTAAATACTTCTACTAAGTATCTTTTATAATCTTTAAGAGTCTTTAAGAAGATTAAAATGTCGTTAAGGTATATAATATAGCTCTTCTAGAGTAGATCCCGAAGAATATTGTTTATTAGGTTCTAAAAAGAGGCTAGTATATTTATAAGACTAAAAGGTATAATAAGGAACTTATACTTCCTATCTCTTATATTAAATGTAGTCTTATATATATTATCCTTATTAATAAGTAGTTACTAGTATCCTAATACTAGATCTAGCTTAGTAAAGTACTAGGCTCTAGTAAAAGCATCTAAATAGTCTTAGATTCTTAGTAATAGATAGCTATTCTTTACTATTACTATGTTTAAAGCCCTATAGTCGATATATATATACTATTTGCCTCTAGGCTTTAGTACAAATAGGACTATACTTCTCTATAGTAATATTAATAGTATAATTAGGCCCTTCTTAAGGAGCATCTTAATCTACTTTATCTATTCCTCTAGATACTATAGCGTAAGTTAGTAGGCTTATTAGTTAATAGGTTTAGCGTCTCTAGTATTAATAGTATAATTATACTTCCTCGGTTTTAGAAGTCGGTCTAGTAATAAGTCTCTCTATAAGGCAGGAAATCTATTAATAATTCCTTAGAATATAGGGTTATTAGCTTTTAGAACTATTAGAACTAATAGCTCCTACTTTAGTTATTACTTTCCTCTCCTACTATAATTAGTAGTACTATCCTTAGTAGCTATATTAGTGTCTTCTCGCGTAGTATTAAGGTATTCTTCTCTCTATACCTCTCTTAGGATAGCTAGGTATATTACGCTATTAATATACTTTATACGCTCTATAGACTATAAGAGGTTTAGTAGTTTGGCATCCTTATAGTCGTAGATCTCGAAGATGTTATTACTACACTCTACTATATATTCTATCTCTTTAGTATCCTTAAGCTTAACTATTCCTATTTGCTAATTTATATTAGAGTTATAGCGCCTAAACTACTATAGTCTAAGTATAACCTTATAATCTTCTATATTAATAATATAGGCTAGAATAGTATCTTTCTATCTACTAATAGTATAGAGTAATAGTACTCTAGTCTTAGATATTATAATGTCTCTATTTAGTAGCTTAATTCGGGCTAAGAGTATTATATATCTTATAGAGTAAGGTAATCGAGTAGCTTTCCTAGTAGAGATATAGATATTTAAAGTAGCTAAGTCGAGCGTAAATTTTATCTTTAACGCTAGACCCTTTAGCTTCTTAATAGCTCTATTAAAGATAATAAGGTTAGATCCTAAAGTAGCGATCCTCTTATATATCCTATCGATCTAGTATTCTAGATACCTAGTAGCCTCTTTATCCTCTACTATCGCACTTCTATTAAGCTTATTATTACTCCTAGTATTATCCGAAGCTATCCTATTGTCTTTACTAAGTTCCCTAGTAAGATCTCTATATACCTTAGCGTTAGCCTCTACTAACCTACTCGCCCTACTAGCGCTCCTAACGCTATTACCCTTATCTTCTTCTATATCTAATAATACCTCCTTCTCTTCCCTAGATTGCTATTCGCCTATATAACCCACCTAGTCGTACTAATCTAGTACCTATAAGGTATTATTATTATCTTTAGTAGGCCTATCTGTCTTATTATTAGGCCTACTTACTCTTTTCTCTACTCCTTACTATCCTTCCTCGGCTTAGTATAGTTTCTAGCGAAATGTCCTTCTTTACTATAATTATAGTAGTTGTTCTTCTTAGTATCCTTATCCTACTTCTTATTACCTTTCTTATCCTTCTTATTCCTTTTGCCCTTTTTCTTATCCTTACTCTACTCTAGCTTTTTCTGTAGGGCCGCTAATAACTCTTCTTCTATAATAGTATTAAGCTTCTATATCTTAAAGTAGGTATTATCGATATTAATAGCCTAAGAAATCTACTTTTATACTACTTTATTAAAGCCTCGTTAGTCTCGAGAGTTAAGTTCGTTATACGGATATATAATATAGGGTAGTATGTTAAAAAAGAGTAGAGAGTAGTCTTATACCTACCTAGCTAAGTTAGAGTAAGGAGAGTTATACTAGAATATAACTTACGAGTCCTCTAACTAAGTTCCCTATAAGCTTAGTATAAGTAGGAGTATCTAAAGAGGAGAGAGAGAAGAGATAGCTTCTCTTCTCTAACTAACTAATATAATATATAGTTTACTTCTTTGTCTATACTTAGGTATAACCCTTTCCTAATATAATATATTCTTCTAGTAGCTACTTCCTTATACGTACACCTATTACCTACTAGGTATTAGATCTCTATTAAGTGTCGGATCTTAGTTTAATAGGTTATAAGCCTAGGTTTTACCTATAGCTAGGAGTCGAATTTGTTAGAAGAGTGTTCTTAATCTACTAATTAATTAAAGGTAGACTCGAGGCTACTACTATACTATATAGAAAGACTAGAGCTAATTAGAAGACTAATTAGAGAACTCCTAAGGTACTTATAAGTTGTAAAAGCGCCTAGTAACTACTTAGACATAGTTAAGGTTTATAGTAACCTTAGAAAAACTATACTAGATTCGACTTTAAGTAACTACTTCGCCTATTTCGTAATTTTTATTTACTTATTTGTTCGATTCTAATTCTTTTTACTATAGATTCTACTAAGGACTAGAAGAAGGTCTCTACTCTTACTCGAGAAAACTACGAGCTCTAGTTTAAGTAAGTAATATAACTACTTATATTAAAGAAGGTCGTATAGCTACTAGATCGAAAGGCTCTTCTCTTAGCTAGCCTAAGGATAGCGATTATAAATAGCGAGGTTCCTAGGGTTAGAGAGACTAGAACGTAGCTACCTCGTCCTTTATTAACTATATAGTAAGCGTCTCCTTATAATTAGAGGTTATAATTAGAGTCTAACACGCTAGTATCTAGAATAAGTAATATGTATCTTAGCGAGGACCCTATTAGTTAGAGTAGTTAGAGCGCTAGTTAGAGTACTACTAGTTAGAATACTAATTAGAGCTCCTCGAACTAGTATGTTAGAGTAGTACTATAGGCAACTATATTAGAAGGAAGGTATTTCTAGTACATATTTAGAAATTAGATATATAAGCTAGTAAATACTAATAAGTAGTAATAAGACAATTCTACGGCTCTATTTAAGATAACCTAGAGCCTAGATAAGATCGACTTATTTCTAATACTAGAGTATACTATAGCTATAGATACGTAGGCTCTCCTTAGCACAAAGTATACTAAGAACTTTCTAACCTTATTAAGAGTATACTAGTAATAGTATATAACCTATAAGATAGATAAGGATATAATAATCGATAATACCTTTATAACTTTATTAAGTCTCTTATATAAGATTATTAGTATCGAGCTAGATATAAAGATCTTATACTTATATAATAGAGTAGTTTAGTAGTTACTAAATACGTTACTAAAGTAATACTATAATCTTAGATAGACGATCGACCTAATAGGTATAAAGGATAGCGCAAAGATTATATATATCTTATTTAAAGAAGAAGCCTAGATATAAGGCTCTAACTATATAATAAGTATAGAGGCTAGAAGAGCTAGGTTATACTATCTTTATAGCTTATCCGAATATCTACTTCCTAAGTACCTAAGCCTATTAGAGTGCTAAAAGATACTAAAGAAGAAGAGGAATAAGAGGAGATCTAGCTTGTAGCGCTAAAGAAAAGGGAATATAACTAATCTAAAGACTCTAACTTAGAAAATTAAAGTACTTAAGAAGGCGAAGAAGAGGTCGAGTTAGAGTAAGTCGCGACTAGATAAGAAGGATAAGAAGTACTTTAATAAGAGTAAGAGTAAGTAGAAGTATAAAAGAGATAAGGCATATATAGCTAAAGTAAGCGTATTATTATTAAGCGACTCTAGCTTAGAGTACTCGAGTTCTTCTAAGAGCTCGGACTCTTCTAACGTCGAGAGTAAAGATAAGTATAATTTAGTAGAAGCTATAGCTAATTATAAAGGCAAGCTTCTATAAGGTATAATTCTTCTTAACTCTAGCGTATTAGCCTATATATCTAATAATAAGGATCTCTTTAGGAAGCTAAACCTAACTAATATAAGGAAAATAAAAGTTAGGGGTAGCTTCTTAGAGAGTAGATATAGGAGTATAATAAAGGTCTCTAATAGGTTTAGGAGAAGTCTAGTAGTACCTACGCTCTATATTCTAAACCTAGAGGTTACTCTAATCTTAGGTTAAAAGCTTGTCTAGGAATTCGATTTAGTTAGAATAATACTTCCTAATACGTTCTATATAGTAAACTCGAATATTAATCTAGTCCTCGAATATTGTTCGCTCTAAAGTACCTATTAACTCTAGAAAGTCTATAGTACTCTAGTCTCTTAGACTAATAAGGTAGAGAATAGAGTAGAGTCTCTACTTACTCTAATAGCAGATATAGATAACTCTAACTAAGCCGCGTATAAACTCTATAATCTCTAGTATTATCGCTTCTTATACTATAGTATATCTAAGTTAAGATCCCTTTATAAGGTTACTACGCTAAAGAGCCTAGTACCTATTATTAATAGCTTTAACTATAAGATATACAGAATTACTAATATAAAGAGGAAGTAGAGAAAGGTAACTAACTAGAAGCGTTAGATCCTTAAACTTATCTTACTTAATATCTATAGTCCCCTACTACTATTAAGAGAAGAGTTTAGGTACTTTCTTATTATTATCGACAATTACTTATAGAAGGTATAGGTATACCTCCTAAAGAAGAAATTAGACTTAGCTAAAGTATTTCGACGTTAGTAAAAGAAGGTTAAGCTTTAGACTAATAGCTTAAAGCCTAAGGTAGTATAAAGTAATAATATAAGTAAACTCCTATCTATCCTAAAGGAATAGGAGTTAGAGTATAGTATAGAGCTTAACCTAACTAAAGCGTATAACTCTAGGGCGAATAGAATTACTAAAAAACATATTAGTAATACTAAATAGGTAGTTAGAGCAATAGTAGAGGACGCTAGGCTCCTAATTAAGTTCTAGCTAGAAGCTCTAACTATAAGCTAATATATCTATAACCTATACCTAGTAAAGATTAATAATCTCTTACTAACGCTAGAAGAGGCCTAGTTAGAGAAATAACTGTTAGTCGACTATATACGCGTCTAGGAGTACTAAGTAGTTTTATATATTAACTCGAAGTCGATACTTAAGGATTCGTAGAAAGAT
This sequence comes from Teratosphaeria viscida, assembly GCA_020826765.1. Lineage (NCBI taxonomy): Eukaryota > Fungi > Ascomycota > Dothideomycetes > Mycosphaerellales > Teratosphaeriaceae > Teratosphaeria > Teratosphaeria viscida. The sequence goes on from JAHESH010000277.1 coordinate 11,333, forward strand.
AAGCTAATAAATCGAGGATATAAGGAAGTATTTATTAGGTACGTTAAGAGTACTATAAAGATATAGAAGGTCTAGTTACCTAACTTATAGCAGGTAATCGCGACAGAGTCTATTAAATTCTTCGAGGAAAGTAAGGGAGGTAATCTCGAACTTAGCTTTACTCTAAAGAATTAGAGTAGTTCTATACTAACGCGAAGACTAGTTAGGCGCCTACTAAAGCCTAACCCGAACTTAATATACCTATTACTAAAGCCTAATCTAAATCTAAAGCTACTAAGCCCGACTATAATATATAGGGTCGTAATATATATCTAACTACCCTAGCTATCGAAACTAGACGTAAGCGTCGAAAGATATAACCTAGACTCTAACAATAAGCTAGAGAAGTTAGAGTAATAGGAGAAGGAGTAGGGCTAGTTAGAGTAGGTCTAGCTAGAGTAGGAGTTAGTAGATTAAGGGATAGTAGCCCTACTTACGCCTCCTACTCTAGTACTAAGTAAGAGGATAAGGCTAGTATTAGATAGGTTAGAGGAAGTTAGAGTAGATAGAGGCCTACTAAAGTCGTTAAATAAGGCGACTAGTAAGAGAAGTCGTAATTAGAGAGATAAAGAGAGGTAGGATAAGTTAAAGAGAGCTATAGAGATAATTAATAGCTTTATTATAATCGATAATATAATATTAGGTATAAATATAGAAGAAGAGCTCTACTAGTATAAGGACGGCTAGTTTAGGTTTATAGCAGATATAGAAAAATGTGGCCTAGTAGTAGTAGGCGCTAGAATACGACTATTAGAGAAAATATCTATCTCGAAGACATATAAATAGGTAGTCTCTAATAAGAAGTAGGGACACCTATAGCTAGAAGCTATATAGGTAGAAACTATAGCGTTAGAAGGTAACCTAACCTATAAGGCTATAGTTATACTAGTAGGAGCTAATCTAATTACCTCGAAATAGGTCTTCGATATAAAATATAATACTAATAGATCGGTTAATAAGTTTAAAGCTCGACTTATTACTAGAGGATTTAGCTAGGTACTTAAAGTAGACTTCGGGATATATTCGCTTTAATAGTTAGATATAATACTATTCGCCTCTTTATAGCTATAGTATATATAAACAATTAGGAGCTATACTAGGTAGATATTAATAACGCTTTTATAGAGTTAGTCCTAAAAGAAGTTATTCTAATATATACTCTACCTAGAGTTAGAGTTAACCTAGGTAAGGTACTTAAGCTAGAGAAGAGCTTATATAGCCTAAAGTAAGTAGCCCGAGACTAGTACTAACTCTATAAAGGGAAGATCGAGAAGATTAGGTTTATTTAGAGTAGAGCTAATCTCTACCTCTTTATCTACTCTACCTAGAAGATAATAGTCCTAGTATATATAGACGACATTATAATAGGGGCGGAAAGTATAACTAATATAGACTAGTTTAAGAAGAAGTTCGCGACATTCTTTAAAATTAAGGATCTAGAGAAAGCGAACTACCTTCTAAATATTAAGATTGTTAGAGACTAAAAAGTAGGTACTCTACGCTTAGACTAGATATACTATATCGAAAAGGTACTAGATAAGCTTATAATATTAGTAGAGGGTACTTTACTAACCTAATTATCTCTAGATAGCTATAACGTAATTAGAGTATTAGGACCTAATAATATTAGAGTAGATAAGAAGGAATACTAAGAAGCTATTAGTAGCTAGATATATATAGGCATCCTAACTTAGCCTAATATTATATTTATACTTAGAAGGCTAAGCTAGTATATATCCAACCTAGCTAAATACTACTATTAGGCTCTAAAGAAGCTAGAGAGGTATATACGCTTATTAAAGAACCTTAGAATCGTATATAATACGAAGATATAAGATATACTTATAGAGTACTCTAACTCTAACTACGCGATAGATAAGTTAGACTATATCTTAATACTAGGGAATATATTTATACTTACTAGAGGACTAGTATCCTAGGCTAGTAAGAAGTAAAAGTTAGTAGTAGGCTCGATAATAGAAGTAGAGTATATAGTAATAATAAGGTATATAAAGTAGTCGTAGTTCCTCTATTAGATCCTTCGAGATATAAAGATATAAAGATATATTAGTTAGAGCCTATATATTAAGGAGGAGATAAAGTTCGCTATAGGATTACTAATAGTATAGCTATAAGGAGATAACTAAGTAGTAATTATCCTTACGAAGGATATATATATAAGCGAGAGGTTAGAGTATATCGACATAGCCTACTATTATTAGAGAGACCTCTATAAGAAGGGTATTATCTCTATTACCTATATTAAGACCTCTAATATAATTACTAATAGCCTAACGAAACTAAAACTAGGGCCCTAATTCGAGAAGGTAGTAGAGTAGCTTTAGCTAAGGAAGTAATCCTATAATAAGGCCTTATACGTATATAGAGACTATATAAATAAGGTAGAGGTTATAGCGGAGATAATAGACCCTCCTATCTATATAGACTAGTAATCTTAGAGAAGGAAGAGACCTCTCCTCTCGAGAGGAACCCTCTCTTATAGAAGAATCTCCTTTCTCTTCGACTCCTATCTAACTAGAAGTAGGTCCGATAGAGAATCTAATTCCTTCTTAACTACCTATAGTCTAGAGGCGGTAAGAGATAGGGAACTACTCCTCTAGGCCGCTAGTAGACTACCTCTAGTATAGCGAGATCCTTCCTTTAGCTAAACTACTAGTAGACTATAGGTAATATATATATATATTAACTTCTTATAGACCGCCTCTAGTATAGACCTAAAGGATCCTCTTAGCCTAAGTCTTATAGGCGCCTCCTTCCTAAGCCGACGTCCTAATAATAAGGTATTATAACTTATATTACGTATCTCGCTTTATATACTAGTATAAATATAGAATAGAACCTTATAGAAGGTCTATTATAGTAACTAGCCTAAATAGGTAGGTACGCGTTATTATAGTAACGCTTTAGCGCCGAATTACTAGCGTTAATATTAAATTCTTCTCTTTAGTTAATTACTAACTATTCTCCTACTTAATAATCTCCTCTACGCTCTTCTTTATTAAAGTCCTATAACTATATTCGGTCTATAACTAACTTCTTTATCTATATAACTCCCTATAATCTACCTATAATACTAGGCTTCTATAGTAGTAGTACTACTATTATATAATAAGGCCTTATATATATAGGGACTATATAAATAAAGTAGAGGTTATAGCGGAGATAATAGACCCCTATCTATATAGACTAGTAATCTTAGAGAAAGAAGAGACCTCTCCTCTCGAGAGGAACCCTCTCTTATAGAAGAATCTCTCTTCTCTTCGACTCCTATCTACCTAGAAGTAGGTCCGATAGAGAATCTAATTCCTTCTTAACTACCTACGGTCTATAGGAGGAAAGAGGTAGAGAACTACCTCTTAGAGCCGCTAGTAGACTATCTCTAGTATAGCGAGATCCTTCCTTCGGCTAATCCGCTAGTAGACTATAGGTAGTATATATATATATTAACCTCTTATAGACTACCTATAATATAGACCTAAAGGACTCTCTTAGCCTAAGTCTTATAGGCGCTCCCTTCCTAAGCCGACGTCCTAATAGTAAGGTGTTATAACTTATATTACGTATCTTACTCTATATACTAGTATAAATATAGAATAGAACTTTATAGAAGGTCTATTATAGTAACTAGCCTAAATAGGTAGGTATATATTATTATAGTAATACTTTAGCGCCGAATTGCTAGCGTTAATATTAAATTCTTCCTTTTAGTTAATTACTAACTATTCTCCTACTTAATAATCTCCTCTACGCTCTTCTTTATTAAAGTCCTATAACTACGTATAGTCTATAATTAACTTCTTTATCTATATAACCTCCTACGGTCTATCTATAATACTAGGCTTTTATAGTAGTAGTACTACTATTATTAGCACGTATATATCTAATATTAGTACTAATAAGATATACTAGTTCTAGGCCTTATCTCTATATAATAATATCTCTATCCTATATATCTTTTGTATAACATACGCTAAAAGTGTCGCTATTAGCTATCTATATAAGAAGCTAGACAACTATACCTATAGTTACTATACTAAGGGCAAAAAAGGCTTTTATAAGATTATAAGTTATCTGCTTATAGTTTTAACTACCTATAGTCTATAGGTAGTAACTAATAGTTATAGATCTTCTCTCTACTTTAAGGCCGCCTTAATAAGGTCTATAATATACATATTATATACGTCGAACTCTATAAGTAGCGTAGTATAGATATTAGTAATATAGACATAGTTTATAATAATAAAGTCGTACTAGTAGCTACTATTAAACTTCGCTAGGCGTAGCTAACTCTTAACTAGATAATAGCTACTTATAAGTAGGATATTAAGCGTAAGAATAAATACTACTTACGCCTAGATTACTACCTACATACTAATAAAGAGTTCCGCTATATTAAGAATAAGGAGAGGCGCTATAAGTAGAGTATAGATATTAAGACAACCTCTAGAACGTTATAGATAATAGGTAATATAGCTATAAGTAGACTACCTATAGTATAATATATACTTCTTTCGCTAATAGTCCGTTATAAGATATAGGCGATATCTAATCTACTACTCCTTATAGACGCGCCTTATTAGTAGCTAATACTCCTTCTAGTTATCTTTCCTATATAAGGATTTCGAGTAGTTCTTATTACCGCCTATACTATTACTCTAGTAGTAGCTAAAAGTATAACCCTATTATACTTAATACTAATAACAAGCTACGTATATATAATAATAATAACTCTACTAATTCTAATATAGAGGTAGAGCGTATTAACCTTATCGACTACTTTAAGGTAGCTACCTATAAGCTAACTAACGTTACTAGCGCTAATAAGACTAAGAAGGTTATACGTATTAATAACATACTATCTAAGAGCTATAGGCGCTAGAAGTATAGCCTCTTACTAGACTATATCTCTCGCTCTACTTATCGTATCTATTAGTAGTCTAGCTAAGCTAAGACGCTATTTAGAGAGGGTTATACCCTAGACTAGGTCCGCAACCTTTCTAGCGATAAGGCTAAGAAGATCTTAATATAGCTAATAGCTAGGAATAATATACTACTAATAAAGTCTCGCGCCTCTACTAAGAAGGCTATTATTAAGATATCTAGCGATAAGTAGTCTACTATCCCTACTAGCAATAATAACTTTATATATAACTCTTTACGTAAGTTATCTAAGAAGGATAAGAGGTATGCTATAATAATCCTTAATCTAGTATAGAGTAATATCTTATCTTTATCTAAGATAGTAGGTATATTTAATATATAGCCTATATTAGCTCGTAGGCTAGAAGAGGTTAAGATCCCTAGAGGTTAGACTACTAACGTATTAATAACTCCTATTAGTACCTACTACCTCTATAAGTATTATAAGCGCTCTTCTAACGCGACCTCTACTATAACTAACCTAGCCTCCTTACTCTAGATCTCTTCTAGTCCGCTTATAGTAACTACTATAACTACGGACCTATAGATAGCTATACTAGCTAATACTACTACTACTAGTCTAGTATAGGTTCCTAGTACGCTATAAACTACTATAGCCTTTACTACTACTATAGCTATAGGTGCTACTACTATTATATTAGTAGCGTAGTACTTTAGCTTTAGTATCTAAGGACAGATTATTAAGAGCGAGATATATAAGGCGTTAAGATAGTAATAGTCCGCCTATAGTTAGTAGCTTACCTTACTAGTAGTAGACTAATACGCCTATCTCTATATATTAGTATAGTATTAGGTTTTTAGAGGCAGATAGAAGAGAAATAAAAAGCGTTATTTTAATATTACTTACTACCTTTTCTTATTCCTATCCGCCTATAGTTTAATAAGGATTCCTACTATTTCTTTAAAAGCTTATCTATCTCCTTAAAGTCCTCTATACTTTACTATATATTATTCTACTTATTATAATTCTTTTATTATAATAGGTATTCCCTTTTACCCTTCCTTACGCGCTTATCTAAGATTTTCTCGACCTCCTATAGCTCTTCGCTATTAGGTGCGATCTTAGATTCGGCGATATTCGTTAAAGGTTCGCTATCGCGCTTCTTAAAGAGTTTAAGGAGTAATATATAGAATACGTCGTAGATTTAGTATAAGACTAGAAGGCGAAGATAGTAGGCTTGTCGCCCTATAGGTTCCTTAACTATAAATAGACTAATAAACTTAGTAGATATCTTCTAGCTTAGCTATAATAGCTTTAGGTTCTTAGAGCTAAGAAGAATAAGATCTCTTAGCCAAAACGTTAATAGAAGATACTTTTTATTATACTACTTACGCTACTACTCTTAGGCTTTATAGAGGTACTCTACTATAAGTTCTCGAGACTTATATATTATCTCCGCCCTTAAAGATATAGCTAGCGCCTCCCCCTTATAATATACGTCCTTATATATAGCCTATCTTAGATACTTACTAAGTACTAATTTAAACGGGCTTGTACTAGTACTAGAATAAGGTATATTATTATACGCAAACTCTATAAATAGTAATAACTAAAGCTAATTATTCTAGTTCTTGTTCGTAAAGTATTATAAGAATGTCTCTAGAGTCTAATTTTAACGCTCTATCTAGCTATCTATCTAAGGGTAGTATATAGTACTAAGTCTACGCTCTATCTAATAATAGAAGTAGATCTTAGTCTAGAGCTT
>JAHESH010000278.1:0-26756 GCA_020826765.1 Teratosphaeria viscida
ATACTATATAGGATTTAATATAGCTCTTTACGTTAGACTCTAATTTAGGCTAGTATAGCGTTCTCTTAATTAGCTATAATATCTTATTAGCTCTAAAATAGCCTATAAGTATAGAGTTATAGAATATTACTAGGATCTTATTCTATATTATAGGTTTATAAGGAACAAAGAGCCTTCTATAAAACTATAATAGGTTATTCTTATTAAAACGCTATAGATTAGCGCGCTTAAGGGTAACTTACCTATAACTAGGTCTAGCTCGGATCTAGGCTATAAATAGATCCTTCTTCTATAATATTACGATTACCTATATAAACTTAGTATTAGTATCGCCTAAACTAGTTTCGCTTATAAGTAAAATACGTACTTAAGAGTATAGTATGTAGTATAGATAAGTACTAGTACTAGTATCTAGAAGGAATACGTTACGTATATTTAGTACTATTAGTAGTTCTTCGCTAGTATCTAAAATCTCTTTAGTTATAGTTCCTAAGCTACTCTCCTTAACTCGCGTTATACCGACTATTACCTCGATACTATCGCTTACTAGCCTAAGCTTTTACTAAAGAGTTAGAAGTAATATATTAATAGTATTATTCTTTATCTAATAATCTAGCTTCTACGAAGGACTATTAGCGAGATTAGAGATACCTAACTAGTAGTAGATTTTAAAATCGAATTATTCTAGATATACTACCTATCTAGCTTATCGCGGATTAAGGCGCTAGATTATCTAGATAGTCTTTAGGATATTATAGTCTATATATACCTTAACTAGTACTAGTATACTAGCGAAGTACTATTACTAAGTCTTAAAGTAGTAGATAATCGCTAGTAGCTCCTAGTTATATGTCTCCTAATTCTACTTATAGTCCTATATCTTTCTAGATATAAAGGCGATAGGATGCTACTTACTATCTTTAAATAGTTATAATAAGATCCCTAAGATACTAAAGTCTAATAAATCTGTCTCTAGCTTAATCCTCTTAGTTAGATTAAAATAACAAAGAAGTAGTAATTCTTTAAAATACTTCTTTATCTTCTTAAATAACTCCTAGGCCGCTTTGGTCTAGTTAAAGTCTTAGTTACCTTTTAATAGGTCGGTTATAGTAGCTATTTTCTTCGTATAACCTTCGATAAACTATTAGTAGAAGTTTACGAAGCTAAGGAATCCTTAGAGCTCCTTAATTATTATTAGGTAAGTATTACGCGGACTATAACGTATAAGATAGTAATATAGTATAGACTTGTTAATTGTTAGAAGCTATCTATTCTCTAGAAGGTCCCTTAGCTATAGTAGTAAGGACCGTGCTTTCTATAATAATATCCCCCCTAATAATTCAAAAAAGTTACGCCTATATAATATAGTCTTATATCCTTTTTATTACTATTATATCTATCTCCTCCTTATCTCTATACTACCTCGTATTAGCCTTATCCTCTAGGGATGTTCGCCTCTACTTGTTCGTTAATATTAGTAGTATTATAATAGTACTTATAATAATAGTCTTCTATCTAGCGTTAGAATCTACGCTAAATAGATATTAGGCAATTTTTTCTTTGTTTTTTAGTTTAGCTCCTCCTACTATAGTCTTATACTAGTCTGCTCCTTAAGACCTCTTAACCCTAATAGTCTTATACTTCTCTCTACTACCTAGTACTTCTATCGCTACGCGTCCTACCTTAGTTACGTTGTTCCTTCTCTACGTCCTATTAGCTATTAGGAAGGTTACCTCTAATAGTATATTTAAGATAGTTCTATCTAGAGTCTCGACGTTAACCTTTAGTAGGCTAGCTTTAATCCTCGCGAGTATGTTAGTCGACATACTACTAGTAACTATAAACGGAGCTATTATTATAGTACTTAGAGCCGTAGGTAGGATTATAACGCTATCTACCTTGTATATTCTCCTAAGCTCCTATATTATTAGGACCATTATACGCTTAGATAGTATCGCTACCTTATATACTCTAGCGGCGTTCTTCTTCTTAGAAGCTGCCGACTTCTTAAGGTCCTTAGCTTCTTCTTATAGTCTTGTAGCTATTACTATATTACTCCTATATATAATCTAACTATTTATAAGAGCGACTATTATAATGTTGTTTATATTATAGGCGACGCTATCCTTATTATTAGCTAGGGCGTCGTTATTATTATCTACGTTAAGTAAATTAATTAGTATAAACTAGAGTGTAGATAGGTTATTAGTAACTATCCTACGCTTCTTACTTAGTCCTCCTACTATGTTTTAATTATTATTAGCCTTAGTATTAGTAAGTACTAGATAGTCGAGGCTAGGCCTCTTAGTATTAGTAAGTACTAGATAGTCGAGGCTAGGCCTCTTTCCTTTACTAGTAACTAGTATTATAGGAGGATCGTTATTATTAGGGACGATAATAATAGTCTTACCCTTATTAGAGTTTAGTAGAGTAGGAAGGCTAGTCTCTATATTACTATTATCTAGTGTTTCCTCTATCTAGTTATTGTCCTTAGGCTAGTTAAACATCTAGGATATATTACTATCCTATACCTTCGTTAACTATTCTAAGGTTAGGGTCTTTATAATAGTTGTCTTACTAGTACTATCTTTATTACCTCTCTTACGCTTCTTAGGAGTCTTAGGCTTAGGTAGAATAAGGACCTTAAGGTTATACTCTATTATACCTAGTCTCTAGAGAGTATATATAAGGTTTGCTAGTATTACTTTCTACTCTAGTAATAGTACTATAAATACGTATATTAGGTCTCTAGTCTTATCTAGAGTATATTCCTTAGGACGTACGTTCCTAGCTAGATAGTCTTCTCTAAATAAGCGCGGCGGCACCCTTATATTAGTCCTTATAGCTTTTAGCGTTACTCTAGTTACCTTTATTATACTCCTAACTATTACTAGCTCGCTTATAGCGTAGGCTACGAAGTCCTTTAATAGATAGTCGACGTCGACGAACTCTAGCTATTATATAGCTTCGAAGTCTACCTCTATATTATAATCTACCTAGAAGATAGTATTATAACCCTCCTTTTAAGCGCTATTATACGTTAGCTTCCTAAAGCCGACTACCCTTAGCCTAGTCTATAGGAAAGGTCCGTTCTTATTATCCTAAATAGAGATCTCGGCCTTAGATATAACCTTCTCTAGATAACTACCTCTATATAATATATACGCGCCTTTAATATAGAGGTATCGCTATATTAGCGTAGGCTTAGTAGTATTAATAATAAACGGACATCCTATCTAACGTCTCTAAGAGTATAGAAGACCCTCCTTATTAAAGACGCCTTTCTAGTTCTTATATAAGAAGACTAGTTAGAATAGCTTCTTAATATAGACGTCGATTATAAGTTCGCTAATAACCTTATCCTCTAATTATACTATCTTAGGAGAGTATCGGAGTAGTATTAACTATGTAGTAATTATAGTATAGTAATACTATCTCTTAGTCTTAGTTATATCTGCTATTACGTTAGACTCTATATAGTTCTCTTCGCTCTTAGGTCTCTAGGGTAGAGTATATAGCCTCTAGTATATTAGGTTACTATATAGTACGGCCTTCGATCCTTTTACTATATTACTATTTAGGTTAGTAGCGAAATAGTTACTATCTCCTTCTCTTTCTAGATAGTACCCTAGCGCTAGTCTCCTATAGTCGAAGAGGCTCTTATACTAAAAGTAGCTTAAGAAAGGCTGTTCTCCTAGGATATTACTATTATCTAGGTCCTTATACTAGTATAGCTATAGTCCTTCTATAAAGACTATCGATTCTTATACTATAAAGCCCTTATAGAGCTTTACTAGGAGGTTATAGCCCTCTTATTCCTATATATTACTATTAGCCTAGAGGGCGTTTACTAGTCTCTAAGTATAGTTCGTAGTATTATTAATAAGGATACGAACTATACGGACAAATAACTATAGTATAAAGACCTTGTTATAGTTCGCGGATAAGATCTATACTAGAGCAAAGTAGTTAATATAATTGTACTTTTAAGAACGTATAGTATTACTATATATTAGAAGATAGTACTTCTTAGCTAGGAGGCTTGCTTACTACTATACTCCGAACTATCGTAGCGCTAGCTTATAGTTATATTCGTAAGGATCTCTTAATATATTAAATACTACGCTAGATATATTATATAAGGTCTTCTCTATATCGGACAATATATTTCTAGTAGAGATGTCTTTATTTTAGTAGTACGAAGGTAGGAGTTATTATAGTAGTAAAGGTTTTTCTAGGGTCTAAAAGTAAAGTAGTATTTAGAAAATAAAGAGGCTAGAGCCTATTATTTGTTTACGTAATAGTCTATTATCGTAGTAATATAAATGTCCTAGAAATATAAATATTATTACCCTTAGGCACCTCTTTAATAATAGCCTAAAAAAGCCTCTACCCTAGTACTCTAAGTTATATATCTCCTTACCTATACTATTATATTATAGTCTCTATTAGGATAGGCTTTATTGTACTTAGTAATAAGGTCCTTAGTACTGTCGAGATTGTCCTCGTCGTACTATTAATTATAGTTATTACTATAGCCTAGCTATTTTACTAGGTACTAGGTTACTAGGCTCCCTCTCCTAACTATTATCTTCTAGCCTAGGAGACGTTCGACTTCGTACTCTAGGGCCTTGTTACTCTTAGCCGCTATAGGTCCTAGCTTATAACGACTCTATCTACTATAAGGGTCTAGACTATTCGGTGCTAGCTCTAGTTATACTATAGAGACAATAGAGTAGATACGAGTCCCTTCTAGTAAGTTAAGTTTATATACTAACTATCCTACTTAGCGTTTAACTATAAATAGACTCTCTCTTTAGGGAGCGAACTTATAAGACATATATCCTAGTATATAGTAGCTATAGTATAAGCGTAACTATACCTTATCGCCTATCTTAAAGTAGATTAGCTTATACCTAGCGTTATAATACTCCTTTATCTTTATATTTATAAGTACTATAGCGTCTTCTACCTCCCTACGGACTAAGACTCTTACCCTAGCGAAATCCGCTAGTAGGAGATCCTCTAGGGGTGTAAAAGAGTCTAGGTTAGTCTTAAAACCTATTACGAACTTGTTTAGAGTAACTATAGTTATTGCGTTACTTAAATTATTAAGGGTCGCTTAAATTAGTAGAAGGCCCTCTATCTAGTTAGTATCTAGGTTAGCTGTTATAAAGTATCTTAAGGTAATCTTAATAGTCTAGTTAGTATACTTAGATTAACTATTAGTCTAGGAATAGTATGCTATTATTAACAACATTTTGATCTTAAGTTTTACGAAGACTACTATTATAAACTCTAAGAGGAATTTAGAGTCTCTATTATATATTACTACCTATAGGATACTCTAGTCTATAATTATTAATCGTTTAATAAATCGCACCCCCTATATAGTAGCGTCGTCTATTACCTATCCTACTAGTAGGGCGTTATACTTACTAGCCTTATTAGTAATAGTTAGTACTATGTCCTTACTAGACTATATTAGAGGTAAGGCGCTAATAAAGTCTATTATAAGAGTATAGTATAGAATTATCTTAGTCTAGATAGGATTTAGCTCGCTATATAGGAAGTAGCGCTTAGTCTAGTTTAGGTTATAGTCTAAGTAGAAGGCGATATACTCCTTTAGACGCTTAGTAAGGTATCTAATAAATAACAAGGCTCGTACCTATTTGTAGATATAGTAGAATCCTTAATAATAATAGTTATTATAAGCCTATTCGAATACTTCCTTTACTATTAAATCTAGAATATAAAGATAGTCTCGGTTACCTTCCTTATAGTAGTAGATAAGGTCTTCTCTCTTAAAGAATTAGAGGCTAAGCGGGTTATTATACTCGTCTCCTATAAGAGGGTTTTAGCTATCCTTATATTATATTATTACCTACGCGTTATTCTAGTTCTATAGGCGATATAATATATAAGCCTCCTATCTATTATAGGCCTAGGCTCGCCTAATTAACCTTAGGACCCTAGCCTAATAAGGGTCTCCTTTATATACTTTAGTAAGTCTGTCTCTAAACTTATTGTCTATCTCGACTAGTAGAGTGTAGAATACTAATAGCTTCTCTATATTTCTATAGTAAGCTATTAGGTCTAGATTATCGCGGTCTAGATTCTTCGTAGCTTTAGTATTATCTCCTTATAGGTAGCTTAAGCTATCGACGAATCCTAACAAGATACTAGCTATATATACTACCCTTATCTAGAACTAAGAGAAATAGGCGCTTATACGTATAAGTCTTAAATTAAGCTTATCTATATATATTATCGTAGTAAGAGAGTATTATTCTAAGATTCCTACTACTACGTAATAGTCTATAAAGAAGGTAGTTAGGTGCTTATTCGTATATATCTAGTAGTATATCTTCCTAACGACCTATACTAATCCTAAGACTTCTAGCTCTATTAGCTAATAGTTCTTCTTAGCTATAGAGAGGGCTCTACTTAGGAATATAATAATCTGAATCTTCTAATAGAGGAAGGGCTTTGCCTTACTACTCTCTATTAGTAGCTTTAATAGGTCTCTATCGACTATATATACTATCGTAGTATAGCTATACTCCCTTAATAAGTTAAGGTCGATAAAGAAGAGACAGTCTAGATTAGGATGCTATAGAAAAGTTCCTTTATAGAAGTAGTCTTATATTACCTAGAAGGAGCGGTATAGTATAGTCAAATAGGACTTATCTTAGCTAATATAAGTTTTAGCTATAAAGGCCTTTTGTAGATAGCCTACTATTAGGGCGCCCTTTAACAAATAGGTCTTTTCTTCCTATAATAGTCCTAAAATCTACATATAGTATAGGACGGTCTACTAGAGGTAGCCTATTAAACTAAGGTAGTATTTAAGTTATCCTAGTATAGTTAGGAATTAGAGGCTCCTAATTACGTCTAGTTTCTCTTCTTCTAATACTAGGCCGAAACTATTAATCCTCTAGCCTAGTAGGGTTATAGATAGGTACCTAAGGTACGACTTCTTTAGGTTAATACTAAAATAGTATTTGTCTAGTATCTCGAAGACGCTCTCTAAGTAACCTACGTACTCCTCTAAAGTCTTAGAAAAGATAACAATGTTATCTATATAGGCCCTTACGAACCCTCTATAGTCTCTTAGGAGATTGTCTAGTTCCCTCTAGACGTACTAGACGCTATTATAGAAACCTATTACTACTATACTAAGACTCTCTTATCTACGATAGGAATTTACTATTAACTTATAGTAGTCTGCTCTCTTTATAGCCTATTAATAAAATAACGCTACTAGGTCGACTATAGATATATACTTATAACCTAGGAGGAAGGAAAATAGGTCGCTTTATAGTAGTATTTAGTATAAGTCTAGAACAGTTATCTTATTAAGACCCCTAATATTAATAACTACTCGACTCTTATTAACTAAGTTGCTATTCTTATCTAGGACTTTTGTCTAGACAACGAATACTAGGAATCCTAATAGCGTTAGGAACTCTATAAAGCTTATCTTATTCTAAGAGTATAAGCTATCGAACATCTTATTAATAACTCCTTAGTCCTATCTACCTAAGTAATAGACCTTTAGTAATAGGAGTTTCTCTTCCTATCCTATTACTAGCGGTATTAGTATCTAGCGGTCCTCTAGTATATTAACTATTAGGCTATAGTCCCTCTATATATCGCTAAACTTAGTAACTATATCGGCGAGATAATATTAAGCCCGTAGTATACTATATATATAGACGTCCGTTAGGTAGATAGTCTTAAGTATTAGGTCTGGCGTTAAATCTACTAGTCTAAGTACCGCGAGACTATATTCTTCTATATTAAGGGCGTAGGTACTATCTACTAAGTAGTTTATTAGAAGTTCTAATCGAGTCTCTTTACCGATCGTTACTAGGTAGTAAGAGTTATTATAGGCTATTATCTCTCTAAACTATACGTCGATAACGTAGTTATATATAGAGAGGTTTGTCTAAGGTTAACCCTTAAATAGGAAGTCTCTATATAACGGCAGTCTGCTACTATAGTATACTAGTACTAGTACGACAGACTTAGCTAGTATTACTACTTTGTCCTTAGCTTTAACTATTCGCTTAACTACCTTTCCTTCCTTATACTTAATATCGACTAAGAAACGTACGTCCCTATAATTACAGATAGTTACTTTTTAGGAGTTAGTATTAATTACTATCCCTTCTACTCCGATAATGTCTATTATAATAAGTATCTTAGCTTTAAGACAGTCTACTAAGTATATCTCTCGAGTCGTTCGAATAATTATGTCTCGACTATTAGGAAGTCTCGTAGAGATCTATAACTCTACTAATACCTATTTGTAGGAGACGTTCGTACTATTAATTCTAGAGATAGTTATTAGTTAGGCTATTATCTTAATTTTAAGGCCTAGTACTAGGATAGTTAACTATGTCTTATCTACTATCGTTAAGACATAGCTAGTATCTAAGTAGATAGTATAGTTATTATTATGTCTAGAGAGGCGTAATACAAAAGTTATATAATACTATAACTAAAAGGCGTATCCTCGCTAAGAAGGCGGCGGAGTATTAGACTCCGTTACTATAATATCCTTATAAGACGTCGCTACTATTACTTTAGCTAAGAAGGTATTAGTCTTAGTCTACTTATTATTAGTTCCTTTTATATAGACTATCTTAATATAGGTATAGAGCTTATTTCCTAACTAGAACGTCTTATAGTATATCTTATAAGTCTTCCCTATTATAACTTGTTAGATAAATAGTTATATATTACTCTTAAGTAGGTTACTTAGGAGTTTCTTACCTATAGTAGTATAGAGAGAGGTTAGTAAGTATTCTCCTACTATATAGAAGTTAGCTTTAACTTTATTATCTTCTTCTCTGCTATTCTCCTAGCTAATATCGCTATATTCCTTATAACTCTAGCTACTATTATAGCCTAACTCCTCCGCCTTACTATAGTAGCTACCTTAGTAGTTATAGTCCTACTAGCTATTATAGTTATTATTATAGGAACAGTTTATCTAATTATTAAACTAGGAGTAGTCTCTATCGCTATTTCCCTAGTTAGTATAGTTGTTATACTATAGGCGATTATCTTCGCCTACGCTTTAGTTACTAAACTGCGGATAGTCCTTATTAGCTTTAGTATAGTTACTATATTATAGGTAGTCTTTGTTATACCTAGGCTACTCTCTATAGTCGTTATATTATAGATAGTCTTCGTTATACCTAGGCCGCTCTCTATAGTTACTATATTATAGGTAGTCTCTATTAGGCTAGGTTTCCTTCCTAGTACGTACCTAGTTAGGTAAGGTTGCCTTATTAGCGCTTAGTAGTAAGGCCTAGGTCCTCGCGCCTACTAAATAGTCGCTTACGTTTTACTATCTTATATTAGGCCCTAGGTCTCTATATAGGAGTTAAAGGCTCCTAGATTCGCTAAAATAGTTACTATACCTTTATATCCTACAATTATAGTCCTAGTCTAGTTAGCTATAGTAATAACCTATATTAGACCCTCTAGTCGCTATTAGATAATACTTACTATTATTATAGCTATCTTAGCGTAGTCTATAGAGATCTTCCTATATCTCTATATAAGACTTATAGTTATTAATAAAGGTATCGAGGGTAGTATAGCTATTTAGTATACGTATAACCTATCTTAGACATAGGTCTATCTTACGCTATACCTATACTAACTAGCTCTTAAGGTCCTTAGTATTAGCCTCCTCTACGAGCCTTATAATAGTCGTAACGTATTTACTAATTATATGTCCGTTCTATATATTCGAAGGGCTATATACTTATTAGTCGAGGAGAGCTAGTATCTTTATTATAGATATTTTAAACTTCTTAAATAGCTTCTTCTTCTAATAGTTAATACTATAACCCTCTCTTATCTAAGTATAGTTCTCTACTATTAAGATATAGGTAAACTATAGAGAAGCTTCGCTTTATAAGTATTAGAATAGTTCCTTTCGGACTACTCTTACTAGTATAGTCTAGGCGTAGTCCTCTACTATATCTAGGAACATTAGGACTAAGCGGTATATAACGTTCTTACCTACTATTACTAGCTCGCCTTCGCTATATTCCCTACTTAGATATAGATTAAAAAATCCTACCCTCTCTAGTTTAAAGGGTAGATTGTTCTTTATACTCCTAGCGTCTAATTCTAATAAGCTTTCCGACTATAAGGTACTACTATTATATAAGTATCGATAATAATAGGTGCGCTTATAGTAACGATAGTCTCTATAATAATTGTCTTCGGATAATAAGGAGGAATTAGGGTTATCTAGTAGGGTTCTATATTAACGCCTATAATCTAGGCGACAGTCTATCCTCTTCTTCCTATCCTTCCTCTTACTATAGTAATAATGTAAGCGTAAACTAGATTCTATACTTAAAGAATTATCTAAATCGTATAGGTCCTCTCTCTACTTATTACTCTAGCGTTATTATTCCTCTATATTATAATAATAATTAGGCTTATCCTATAGTCGGCGAGGTTCCTCTATACGTTAGTAATAAGATTGTCTTCCTAACTAGTATAAGAGTTTGTTCCTCTATTCTTATTTATTAAGACAATCTTACTTATAGCGCTATAGGTAGTCTTTACGCTAAGTATATAGGTTAATATAGTCGTTAATTCTTACTAAATTATAATAGGCTCTCTAGCTATTAGCCTCTATAAGGCCCGCTTACTCTACCTAAGTATTATTACGGAGTCTTAGATTCTCTATATAGTCTTCCCTTATACGGTCTTCGATTATTTATTACAATTCTCTTTCTATATATAGTTATTAGCTATTCTACTCTATATATAGTTCGTTTTAATGTCCTTTATAGTTCTTAACTCCCTCGAGGGACTCTTCTCTACTTAGTTAGTTTATAAAGGGCGAGCTTATTAGTAACTATATTAGTAATAATACTATACTCGAAGTCTGTCTTTATCCCGCTAAGAATAATAATAAGGGACTCGACGCTTCTAGTTAGAGTTACCTACGAGGTCTATAATAGCCTAGTCTCTATAGGCTTAATTGTCTCTATAGGGGAGACTATAGTCTCTATAAGTTAGTTTATCTTTAGAGTCGCTCTAGCGTCCGTCGCTTACGATAATTAGATAGCTGCGCTTACTAAGGACCTAATCTCTATAGATAGTCTAGATATAATTCGCTTAAAGGTCGCCCTAATCTTATTTACTTATAGTCTTACTACCCTTACCTATTTAGTTCCTCTAGTAATCGTCCTAATACCGAAGGAGACTATTACCCCTATAGACTCGGCTTACTTAGAACTAGTCCTATCCTCGACTATATATAGTATCTAGGTAACTATTATACTAGTAGACTTAGTTTACTTAAAGCCCCTTCTAGTTCTAGTCCGCAATATTTAGGTAACTATTATTCTAGTAGGCTCGGCCTACTTAGAGTAGGGCTTAGCTCTAACTATTAATAAGGTTCTAACTACTAATAAGGTTCTAACTATTAACGAGGCTCTAACTACTATCGAGGCTCCGACTACTAATAAGGCTCTAATTACTAATAAGGCTCAGACTACTAACGAGGCTCTAATTACTAACGAACCTCTTCTAGGGAGCTTAGTTCCTATAAGCTCGGAGACTATAGCTAGCCTACTAAGTATAATAAGGCTAGGCTAAGACGACGTAGCTATTCTCGTTAATATAGCTATCTTAGCTATAGTAGCTACCCTTACTATTATAGCTGCCCTTAGTATTCTAGTATAGGATGCTCTTATAGTGTTCTGTTAGTAGGGACTATTAAGCGCTATATACTCCCTAGCGTCTTGTCGAAGACTAGATAGTACTACTACTACTAGTAGTATAGAGTATTAATAACCCTCTTAAATGCCTTTCTTAAGGCTTTTATACTAGTAGTAAGTTTTGAGACGTCGATAATCTACTATCCTAGGAACCCTTATAACTCTACTAAACTAAGATCCTCTAAAGTAGGATAGTTAAGTCGTAATACTTCTAGGTAGTAGTAGTTATAGAGAATAGCGATTCTTTCTACCCTATAGTATTTCTTTAAGAAGGCTCCGGATCTCTTATTATTATCTATATAATAGTCGATATATTAAGCAATTAGCTTAATATCTATGTCTATTATAGAGAAACTAAGATGCTAATATTCTAGTATAGGTTATAAAGGAGCTAGTATACTATATAGAGCGTCTATTACCTATAACGACCGTCCTTAGCTAGTACGTATTATATTATTGTCTAGAAGGAAGATAGTATAGGAGTAAGAAGAGAGAGATATTAGGTAGAATAGTCGCCTCCTAGGTAAGGACTCCTCTAGCTCTAGGGATCCTTACCTAATCTAGCTTAGCCGAATCTTATCTAGAAGTCGAAGATAAATATTAAAGTAGGTATAGTCTCTATATATAAAGGTATTACTTCCGCTTCTTAATATCGATCCTTCCGCTCCTAAGTACCTCTACTCGAAGGTCGCCTAAGAGTATAAGAGTAGAGGTAATTATAGTATTCGCTTAGGGTAGTCTTAGTACTATCTAGAGACAGTTATCGAAGATCTAGGTAGAACTAGTCTAAATAATCTATATTGATTATCTATTAGTTTCTCGCCTAGGCTAGAGGGCGTCTACTAGCTACTATCTAGTTAGCTCCTAGTATAGTCTGCTAGAGAACTAGTCGTATAGTAATAATTAGTACCGAAGGGTAGTAGCCTCGGCTAGTAATCTTTTCTAATTAAAGCTACTATATTGTTATACGGACTATAACGTATAAGATAGTAATATAGTATAGACTTATTAATTATTAGAAGCTATCTGTTCTCTAGAAGGTCCCTTAGCTATAGTAGTAAGAACTATACTTTCTATAATAGTAAGGCTAGTCTTAGATTATTATTATCTTATCTAGATTAGCTACTACTCTATCTCTCTTAATAATAAAGTCTAGGAACTTTACTAAGTTAGTAGCGAACTTATACTTCTTTAGATTATAGTATAGGCTCGCCTTCCTAAGGTAGTCTAGTACTTTTCTTACTAT
The DNA here is from genome assembly GCA_020826765.1 of Teratosphaeria viscida. Taxonomy (NCBI): domain Eukaryota; kingdom Fungi; phylum Ascomycota; class Dothideomycetes; order Mycosphaerellales; family Teratosphaeriaceae; genus Teratosphaeria; species Teratosphaeria viscida. The sequence continues at coordinate 13,012 of JAHESH010000278.1, forward strand.
AGCCTAGTACTTCTTTAGAGTATTAGAGTATATATAGATAAGAATATTATCTAAATAGATAACGTAGATATTATCTAGAAGACCTAAAAGAGTATAGTTAATATATACTTAGAAGGTTACTAGAGTATTAGTTAAGCCGAAGGGTATAATATAATATTAATAGTACTTATACTACGTATAGAATATAGTCCTCTACTTATTACCTTCGCGGATCTAGATATAGTAGTAAGCATCCTTTAGGTCTAGTAAGATAAAGTACTTTACGCTAATAAGTTAGTCTAGGGTTTCTTTAATAAGAGGGAGTAGATATCTATTCTTAATAGTAATATTATTTAAGGCTTAGTAGTCTATATATAAGCGTAGGTTACTATCTACCTTTAGAATAAATAAGAGAGGTACGCTAATAGGGCTAATACTATATTTAATCCGCCTAGCTATAAGTTCCTTCTTAAGATATTCTTAAAGGACTTTCTACTTATAAGCCGATAGTAGATATAGTAGTCTATAAGGAGGTTCCTTCCTATCTACTAAATTAATAGTATAGTTAGTTACTTAATAAGAGGGAAGTATACTAGTAGCTTCGTTATTAAATAGGTCCTAGTAGGTATATAGCGTATCTAGGATCCTTAGATTAATAGTAGCTTTAGTAATATATACCTTTAATAGACTATTAGTAGTACGCTCGACTTAAATCTAGCTAACGTACTATACTAGCTACTTCTTATCTCTCTTTAGTATATGCGCTAAAGCTTTAGTAGAAATAAAGTCTATATCTTCTTTAATATACTTCTATTTCTAAGTATCCTAGCCGTTTAAAATATCGATTATATAATACTTAAGAGTATAATAGCCTAATAGGACTTCCTAATTAGCTATATCTATACTATATATAAGGATAGTCTTCTAATAAGCTTACCCTATATAATTAGTTATTATAAGCTATAACTTATTTATACTATAGCACTTCTAGCTTTAGGAGCTTAGCTAGCTAATATCTAGAATCTAGGCTATAACCTTAGGAAGGTCGTACTTAACTATAATATACTAGTCTAATAGCATAACTTATCTATAGGTATTAAATATAACTCTTACCTCCGAATTATTAATAGATAAGCTACTTAGAGTATATAAAATATACTAGTCGCGAATAACTTCTTTACTCTTAAGTAGCTAGATAGTATTATTAGTCTTCGAGTATCTTTACCTAACTACTACTAATCTACCTATAGTTAGGCTTAAGATTCTTTTAGAATAATAGAAGTCTTATTAGGATTACTACCTAAATTGTTCTTAATTTTAGAGTAGTTAGGCTAGAGGTAGCCCTTCTTACTATACCTATAGTAACTTACTTTACTTATATCGCGTTTAGGCTTCTTAGATAGACTATTAGTAGTATACTCCTTCGACTTATCCTTACTCTTCGCTAAGGAAGCTTTTAGCGTAGGCTTTTTCTTTATAGGCTTCTTAGCTATCTTCTTCTTTAGAATATTCTTCTCTAATCTAGAAGTAAGATCTATAAGCTTATCCTAGGTTATAGGAGTAGCATTATAGTTAATAATAGCTTTCTATAGCTTATCTATAAGTCGAGTAAAGTAATAGTATAGGAGCTACTTCTTAGTATACTAAGAATCTATCTAGTTCTTAAGCTCCTCTATATATATAAGGAAGGCTTAGGCTATCTAGTCCGACTTCTACCTATAACCTATATACTTAATATAGGCTTAAAGGAGTTAATCCTCTAGGCTATCTAAGAGTTAGGCTATAAAGTTCTTAAAGTATTTCTAGATAATAGCTTAATATTCTACTTCGCTCTTCGACTTCTACTATACCCTCTAATAGTCCTTTAGTATATCTAAAAGATACTATATAGCCTAAGTTACCTACTAGAAACCTTCCTAATATAGGTATAGAGCTTAGAGGAAGGTAATCTTATAATTAAGAATAAAGTCTTCTAACTACTTAAAATTCTTCTCTCTATAATTAGGTAGCTCCTTAATAGTCTACTTCGCTAAGGAGTATCTACCTATTAGTAGTCTATTAGTAGATTACTTCTAGCTATAGTAGTCTTATAACTTAGCCTATAGGCAAGTAATATTAGCTTAGAGCTAGAGTTCCTACCTACGATCCTAGAGCGTACAAACCTATCTACAGACTAATTCCTCGTTATCTCTTTAATTAAGGCCTCCTATCTTCTCTCCGCCTTCTTATCGCTTATTACCTTCTTTAGGCTAACTTTACTAACTAAGTAGTTAGTTATATATCTACTTGTCTTCTCCCTTAATCTCTTTAATAAATCCTCTCTACCTTAATAGACTAGTAGGACCTTATTCTTCTAGACCTATAAGAGAAGGCTAAGATCGAGTAAGAGGGGCTATTAGAGCCGCTACCTCGAAATAGATATAAAGATTACTTTATAATAAGGCCTTATATATATATAGGGACTATATAAATAGGGTAGAGGTTATAGCGGAGATAATAGACCCCTATCTATATAGATTAGTAATCTTAGAGAAGGAAGAGATCTCTTCTCTTAAGAGGAACCCTCTCTTATAGAAGAATCCCCTTTCTCTTCGACTCCTATCTAGCTAGAAGTAGGTCTAATAGAGAATCTTATTCCTTCTTAACTACCTATAGTCTATAGGAGGTAAGGGGTAGAGAACTACCTCTTAGGGCTACTAGTAGACTACCTCTAGTATAGCGAGATCCTTCCTTTAGCCGAACTACTAGTAGACTATAAGTAGTATATATATATATTAAGTTCTTATAGACCGCCTATAGTATAGACCTAAAGGACCCCCTTAGCCTAAGTCTTATAGGATTATACCGCTAATAGTCTGTCTAAGAAGCCTAAATATAATATAAGTAAAGTAAGTTACTACGAGTATAGCGAGAAGAGCTACTTATAGCCTAACTACTCTAAAATTAAGAACGATTTAGGCGGCAATTCTAATAAGACTCCTATTATTCTAAAAAAATCTTAAGCCTAACTATAGGCGGATTAGTAGTAGTTAGGTAAAAATACTCGAAGACTAATAATACTATCTAGCTACTCGAGAGTAAAGAAGTTATTCGCGACTAGTATATTTTATATACTCTAAGCGGCTTACCTACTAATAATTCGGAGGTAAGGGTTATATTTAATACCTATAGACAAGTTATACTATTAGACTAGTATGTCGTAGTTAAGTATAACCTTCCTAAGGTTATAGCCTAGATTCTAGATATTAGCTAGCTAAGCTCCTAAAGCTAGAAGTACTATAGTATATATAAGTTATAGCTTATAATAACCAATTATATAGGGTAAGCTTATTAGAAGACTATCCTTATATATAGTATAGATATAGCTAATTAGGAAGTCCTATTAGGCCCTTATACTCTTAAGTATTATATAATCGATATCTTAAATAGCTAGGATACTTAGAAATAGAGATATATTAAGGAAGATATAGACTTTATTTCTACTAAAGCTTTAGCGCGTATACTAAAGAGAGATAAGAAGTAGCTAATATAGTATGTTAGCTAGATTCGAGTTAAGCGTACTACTAATATTCTGTTAAAAGTATACGTTACTAAAGCTGCTATTAATCTAAGGATTCTAGATATACTATATACCTACTAGGATCTATTCGATAATAAAGCTACTAGTATACTTCTCTCTTACTAAGTAACTAACTATACTATTAATTTAGTAGATAGGAAGGAATCTCCTTATAGACTACTATATCTACTATTAGCCTATAAGTAGGAAGTCCTTCGAGAATATCTTAAGAAAGAGCTTATAGCTAGGTAGATTAAATATAGTATTAGCTCTACTATCGTACCTCTCTTATTTATTCTAAAGGTAGATAGTAACCTATACTTATATATAGACTACTAAGCCCTAAATAATATTACTATTAAGGATAGATATCTACTCCCCCTTATTAAAGAAACTCTAGACTAACTTATTAGCGTAAAGTACTTTACCTTACTAGACCTAAAGGATATCTACTACTATATCTAGATCTACGAAGGTAATCAAAAGAGGATTATATTCTATACGTAATATAGGTACTATTAATATTATATTATATCCTTTAGCTTAACTAATACTCTAGTAACCTTCTAAGTATATATTAACTATACTCTTTTAGGTCTCCTAGATAATATCTATGTTATATATTTATATAACATTCTTATCTATACGTACTCCGACAGTCTAGAGAAATACTAGGCTATAGTAAGAAAGGTGCTAGACTACCTTAGAAAGACGAGCCTATACTATAATCTAAAGAAGTATAAGTTTACTACTAACTTAGTAAAGTTCCTAGGCTTTATTATTAAGAGAGATAGAGTAGTAGCTAATCTAGATAAGATAGCAACAATCTAAGACTAGCCTTACCTAATAATAATTAAGGAGCTCTAAGGATTCCTTAGCTTCGTAAACTTCTACTAATAGTTCGTCGAAGGTTATATAAAGAAGATAGCTACTATAACTAACTTATTAAAGGGTAACTAAGACTTTAACTAGACTAAAGCAGCCTAGGAGTTATTTAAGAAGGTAAAGAAGTTAAACTAAGGTTATAAAAATAAGTATATTATTAGTATCTATCTACTAAGTTAAATAAAGGCCTAATTACTATATAGGCTTATATAACTACTACTACTACCTTAGGCACTCCTTAGGTACTACTCTACTAACTTACCCCCTTTATATATACTCTTACTACTATCTATTCGAATAAGGACTAGTTATATCTATAATGCTTAAAGGGATATCTTAATTAACTAAACGCTAGACGTTAAATAATATTATTATCTAGTCGCTAAGATAGTACTACTACTAGTTACTACTAGATAGTACCCCCTTATTCTTTAACTCCTTACTCTTTTAAGTCGTACTACTCGATTACTTACTTATTATTATTCGAAGGAAGGATGCTACTATAGTTAACTATACTAGCTAGCTACTTAAACTACTTAAACTTAATATAGTTAAGCTACTTAGTTAGGCTATTAGCGGCCTATTAGTTAGTATAGATCTTCGTTACCTTAATAAGGCTAGCTTTAGTCTACTTATATATAATATAGTAACATATATTAATATACTTACTCCTACTATTAGCTACTAGACGACTAAGTAGATTAATAGATAGCTAATTATCCTCGTATAGAGTAATATACTCCTATAGCTCGTTAAAATTACTAAGGAGGTTACGTAGTATACTAACCTCTTATATTATAAGCGTTATAGCTATATATTTAGCCTTAGTTATAGATTAAGTTATAAGTAGCTACTTACCTATCTTCTATACTACTAGACCAAGCATCTTAATAAGATAACTATATATTAAACAATAGTTATCTTAGTTGTCGGCCTATAAGCTATTATAATAGGCCTCTATTACTAGCTTATTATAAGTGTAGTTAGGTATAGCTCTAAGTATAATACTATTATATAGATAAGATATAAAGTAACGCGTAATATATAGCGCTATCTCTATATACTAAGAGGTAGAGTTAGTAAGATACCTACTTAACTAGCCTATATAAAATACTCTATTAATATAAGAGATATAGGATAGCTATATTAGTATACTAACTAGCTATTAGTACTTCTTTATAATATACTTTAATACTTAATAGCTATTCTTAGCTACTTATAACTTATAGTTAGAAGGGAACGGCGTATATACTAGTAGCGAGTCTTTAAGGTCGAAGCGCTCGCTTAGGCGCTAAAAATAGGCGTCTTAAAGTATATAGATTCGATAATTAGCTCTATTACATATAATATAGTAGCTAAGGTAGAATATAATATTACTAAGCTCCTTTATTTCAAACTTGCTATTAAGTAACTTAAAGAGCTATTAGACTTTATCTAGCGAGTTAGTAATAATAAGAAGGTTATCTACGTAGATAATAATATATATACTATTCTTATAGAAGTAAGTATTAGCCTATACTAGCGTAAATTAAATCGACTTTAAGAACTTAGTAAGCTCTTAATACTAGAGTAAGGGCGACTACTTAAGACTATATAAGGCCCTTAATAGCAGACAAACTATATTAGTACCTTCCTTAAAGCTATATAGTTACTCGACGTATATCTTCTACTTGTCGCCTATTAAGGCCTATAAGAAGGCGGTTATAATGTTATACTACTTATATTCGAGGCTATACTATACTACTAGCGCTAGTAGTATCTTAATAGTAGATAGCTTTGTTACTAAGGTATATATCTTATTATAATCGACTCTCTTCGTCTAAGTAAAGCCTTTACTAACCTATCGAGCCTTATACCTTATAGCTTTACTACTAATATTACGCTTAATAGTATAGACCTACTTACTCTTAACTAACTTAGTACTAATTAGTAGTACTACTAGTAACTAATACTTATACTTCTTAAGGCTATAAACTTCTACCTTTATTATAGTAATCTACTACTTAGCTTATAGTAAAGTAATTGCCTCTTTGTATATATATAGTAGCTTCTTATTAGTATAATAGATAGCTACTATTAAGGTAGTATATACTACTTAAGCTTAGTACTTTATTATACTAGTAGCCTTATACGCCTTTACTATTAGCTTCCTTATACGACTACTATAATATAGTACTAGAACCTCTAGCTCTAACTCTACTAATTCGTACTTACTCTAATCGACCCTATCTTCTATAACTAGGTAATAGTTACTAAAGTCTAGTATAGGGGTATCTAGCTACTCTTAATCTATAACTAGCTCTTACTCTTAAACCTCCGTTATAGTAGGTGCGATTTGCTTACCTCCCTCCTATTATAATAGAGGATTAGTAGTAGTATTTAACTTAGAGTTATTATCTTCGCTAAATAGCTTATCGAGCGTTACTAGATAATTGTCCTTAGTATTATTAGAGATAGTAAATAGGTCCTTATTAAACGCTACGTATATAGTACAAACAACCTTAAATAATAAGAGTATCTATACTCGATAAATTAAATAGCTACTACGCTTATAACTAATAAGCTTACTAATAAGTACTCTTACTTCGAACTTATTACTATAAGCTATATTATAATTATATATATAGGTAACGTAGCTATATACTCTTAAATAACTAAGATTTAGCTTCTTAATAAGCTAATTTAGCTACTTAGCTATAACTTCGTATATATAATAAGGCCTTATATATATATAGGGACTATACAAATAAGGTAGAGGTTATAGTAGAGATAATAGACCCCTATCTATATAGATTAGTAATCTTAGAGAAGGAAGAGATCCCTCCTCTCGAGAGGAACCCTCTCTTATAGAAGAATCTCTCCTCTCTTCGACTCTTATCTAACTAGAAGTAGGTCTAATAGAGAATCTAATTCCTTCTTAACTACCTATAGTCTATAGAAGGTAAAGAGTAGAGAACTACCTCTTAGGGCCGCTAGTAGACTACCTCTAGTATAGTAAGATCCTTCCTTTAGCCGAACTACTAGCGGACTATAGATAGTATATATATATATTAACCTCTTATAGACTATCTATAGTATAGACCTAAAGGACCCTCTTAGCTTAAGTCTTATAGTCGCCTTCTTCCTAAGCCGATATCCTAATAGTAAGGTATTATAACTTATATCGCGTATCTTGCTCTATATACTAGTATAAATATAGAATAGAACTTCGTAGAAGTCCGTTATAGTAACTAGCCTAAATAGGTAGGTACGCGTTATTATAGTAATGCTTTAGCGCCGAATTACTAGCGTTAATATCAAATTCTTCTCTTTAGTTAATTACTAACTATTCTCCTACTTAATAATCTCTTCTACGCTCCTCTTTATTAAAGTCCTATAACTATATATAGTCTATAACTAACTTCTTTATCTATATAACCTCTTATAGTCTATCTATAATACTAGGCTTCTATAGTAGTAGTACTACTATTATTAGTACGCATATATCTAATATTAGCGCTAATAAGACATACTAATTCTATACTAAAGCTCTACGTAATAATATCTCTATCTAGTATATCTTTTATATAATATACGCTAAAAGCGTCGCTATTAGCTACTTATATAAGAAGCTAGATAACTATACCTATAGTTACTATACTAAGAGCAAAAAAGGCTTTTATAAGATTATAAGTTATCTACTTATAGTCCTAACTACTTATAGTCTATAGGTAGTAACTAATAGTTATAGATCTTCCTTCTACTTTAAGGCCGCCTTAACGAAGTCTATAATATATATATCTTATACGTCGAGCTCTATAAGTAGCGTAGTATAGATATTAGCGATATAGATATAGTCTATAATAATAAAGTCGTACTAGTAGCTACTATTAAACTTCGCTAGGCGTAGCTAACTCTTAACTAGGTAATAGCTACTTATAAGTAGGATATTAAGCGTAAGGGTAAATATTATCTACGCCTAGATTACTACCTACGTACTAATAAAGAATTCCGCTATATTAAGAATAAGGAGAGGCGCTATAAGCAGAGTACTAATATAGAGATAACCTCTAGAATATTATAGATAATAGGCGATATAGCTATAAGTAGACTACCTATAGTATAATATATACTTCTTTCGCTAATAGTCTATTATAGAATATAGGCGATATCTAATCTACTACCCCTTATAGACGCGCTCTATTAGTAGCTAATACTCCTTCTAGTCTCTTATCCTATATAAGGATCTTAAGTAGCTCCTATCGCTATCTATACTATTACTTTAGTAGCGGCCGAAAGTATAGCTCTATTATACTTAATACTAATAAGAAGCTATATATATATAATAGTAATAACTCTACTAATCTATTACGCGGACTATAACGTATAAGATAGTAACATAGTATAGACTTATTAATTGTTAGAAGCTATCTCTTCTCTAGAAGGTTCTTTAGCTACAGTCCTATAGTAAGGACTATGCTTTCTATAATAATATCCCTCCTAATAATTCGAAAAAGTTACGCCTATATAATATAGTCTTATACTCTTTTTGTTACTATTATATCTATCTCCTTCTTATCTCTATACTACCTCGTATTAGCCTTATCCTCTAGGAATGTTTGCCCCTACTCGTTCGTTAATATTAGTAGTATAGTAATAGTACTTATAATAATAGTCTTCTATCTAGCGTTAGAGTCTACGCTAGATAGGTATTAGGCAATTTTTTCTTTATTTTTTAGTTTAGCTCCTCCTACTATAGTCTTATACTAGTCTGCTCTTTAAGACCTCTTAATCCTAATAGTCTTGTACTTCTCTCTACTACCTAGTACTTCTATCGCTACGCGTCCTACCTTAGTCGTATTATTCCTTCTCTACGTCCTATTAGCTATTAGGAAGGTTACTTCTAGTAGTATATTCGAGATAGTTCTATCTAGAGTCTTGGCGTTAACCTTTAGTAGGCTAGCCTTAATCCTCGTAAGTATATTAGTCGACGTGCTACTAGTAACTATAAATAGAGCCGTTATTATAGTACTTAGAGCTATAGATAGGATTATAATGCTATCTACCTCGCATATCCTCCTAAGCTCCTATATTATTAGGACTATTATATGCTTAGATAGTATTACTACCTTATATACTCTAGTAGCGTTCCTCTTCCTAAAAGCTACTAACTTCTTAAGGTCCTTAGCCTCTTCCTATAGTCTTATAGCTATTACTATGTTACTTCTATATATAATCTAACTATTTATAAGAGCGACTATTATAATATTATTTATATTATAGGCGACGCTATCCTTATTATTAGCTAGGGCGTTGTCGTTATTATCTACGTTAAGCAAATTAATTAGTATAAACTAGGGTATAGATAGGTTATTAATAACTATCCTACGCTTCTTACTTAGTCCTCCTACTATATCTTAATTGTTATTAGCCTTAGCCTCGGTAAGTACTAGATAGTCGAGGCTAGGCCTCTTTTCTCTACTAGTAACTAGTATTTTAAGAGGATCGTCGTTATTAAGGACGACGATAATAGTCTTACTCTTATTAGAGTTCGGTAGAGTAGGAAGGCTAGTCTCTACATTACTATTATCTAGTATTTCCCCTATCTAGTTATTATCCTTAGGCTAGTTAAATATCTAGGATATGTTACTATTCTATACCTTTCTTAACTATTCTAAGGTTAGGGTCTTCGTAATAGTTATCTTACTAGCGCTACCTTTATTACCTCTCTTATACTTCTTAGGAGTCTTAGGCTTAGGTAGAATAGGGACCTTAAAGTTATACTCTATTATACCTAGTCTCTAAAGGGTATATATAAGGTTTGCTAGTATTACTTTCTACTCTAGTAATAGTACTACGAATATATATATTAGGTCTCTAGTCTTATCTAGAGTATATTTCTTAGGACGTACGTTCCTAGCTAGATAGTCTTCTCCGAATAGGCGCGGCGGCACCCTTATATTAGTCCTTATAGCTTTTAGCATTACTTTAGTTACCTCTACTATACTCCTAACTATTACTAGCTTACTTATAGCGTAGGCTACGAAGTCCTTTAATAGATAGTCGACATCGACGAACCCTAGCTATTATATAGCTTCGAAGTCTATCTCTATATTATAATCTACCTAGAAGATAGTATTATAACCCTCCTTTTAAGCGCTATTATATATTAGCTTCCTAAAGCTAACTATCCTTAGCCTAGTCTATAGGAAAGGTCTGTTCTTATTATCCTAAATAGAGATCTCGGCCTTAGATATAACCTTCTCTAGATAACTGCCTCTATATAATATATACGCGCCTCTAATATAGAGGTATTACTATATTAGCGTAGGCTTAGTAGTATTAATAATAAACAGACGTCCTATCTAATATCTCTAAGAGTATAGAAGACTCTTCTTATTAAAGACGCCTTTCTAGTTCTTATATAAGAAGACTAGTTAGAATAGCTTCTTAATATAGACGTCGATTATAAGTTCGCTAATAACCTTGTCTTCTAATTATACTATCTTAGGAGGATATTAGAGTAGTATTAACTATATAATAATTATAGTATAGTAGTACTATCTCTTAGTCTTAGTTATATCTACTATTATATTAGACTCTATATAGTTCTCTTCGCTCTTAGGTCTCTAGGATAGGGTATATAGCCTCTAGTATATTAGGTTACTATATAGTGCGGCCTTCGATTCTTTTACTATATTACTATTTAGGTTAGTAGCAAAATAGTTACTATCTTCTTCTCTTTCTAGATAGTATTTTAGCGCTAGTCTCCTATAGTCGAAGAGGCTCTTATACTAAAAGTAGCTTAAGAAAGGCTATTCTCCTAGGATATTATTATTATCTAGGTCCTTATACTAGTATAGCTATAGTCCTTTTATAAAGACTGTCGATTCTTATACTATAAAGCCCTTATAGAGCTTTACTAGGAGGTTACGGCCCTCTTGTTCCTACGCGTTACTATTAGCCTAGAGGGCGTTTACTAGTCTCTAAGTATAGTTCGTAGTATTATTAGTAAGGATGCGAACTATGCGGACAAATAATCGTAGTATAAAGACCTTATTATAGTTCGCGGATAAGATCTATACTAGGGCAAAGTAGTTAATATAATTGTACTTTTAAGAATATATAGTATTACTATATATTAGAAGATAGTACTTCTTAGGTAGGAGGCTCGCTCGCTACTATACTCTAAACTATCGTAGCGCTAGCTTATAGTTATATTTATAAGGATCTCTTAATATATTAAATACTACGCTAGATATGTTATATAAGGTCTTCTCTATATCGGACAATATATTTCTAGTAGAGATGTCTTTATTTTAGTAGTACGAAGGTAAGGGTTATTATAGTAATAAAAATTTTTCTAAGGTCTAAAAGTAAAGTAGTATTTAGAAAACAAAGAGGCTAGAGCCTATTATTTATTTACGTAATAGTCTATTATTATAGTAATATAAATGTCCTAGAAATGTAAATATTATTACCCTTAGGCACTCCTTTAATAGTAGCCTAAAAAAGCCTCTACTCTAGTATTCTAAGTTACGTATCTCCTTACTTATACTATTATATTATAGTCTCTATTAGGATAGGCTTTATTATACTTAGTAATAAGGTCCTTAGCGCTATTAAGATTGTCCTTATCGTACTATCGATTATAGTTGTTATTATAGCCTAGCTATTTTACTAGGTACTAGGTTACTAGGCTCCTTCTTCTAACTATTACCTTCTAGCCTAGGAGACGTTCGACTTCGTACTCTAGGGCCTTATTATTCTTAGCCGCTATAGGTCCTAGCTTATAACGACCCTATCTACTATACGGATCTAGACTATTCGGTGCTAGCTCTAGTTATACTATAGAGACGATAGAGTAGATATAAGTCCCTTCTAGTAAGTTAAGTTCGTATACTAACTATCCTACTTAGCGTTTAACTATAAATAGACCCTCCCTCTAAGGGGCGAACTTATAGGACGTATATCCTAGTATATAGTAGCTATAGTATAAGCGTAACTATATCTTATTATCTATCTTAAAGTAGATTAGCTTATACCTAGCGTTATAACGCTCCTTTATCTTTATATTCGTAAGTACTATAGCGTCTTTTACCTCCCTACGGACTAAGACCCTCGCCCTAGCGAAATCCGCTAGTAGGAGATTCTCTAGGAGTATAAAGGAGTCTAGGTTAGTCTTAAAACCTATTATAAACTCGTTTAGAGTAACTATAGTTATCGCGTTACTCGAATTATTAAAGGTCGCTTAAATTAGTAGAAGGCCCTCTATCTAGTTAGTATCTAGGTTAGCTATTATAAAGTATCTTAAGGTAATCTTAATAGTCTAGTTAGTACGCTTAGATTAACTATTAGTCTAGAGATAGTATACTATTATTAATAATATTTTAATCTTAAGTTTTACGAAGACTACTATTATAAACTCCGAGAGGAATTTAGAGTCTCTATTATATATTACTACCTATAGGATACTCTAGTCTATAATTATTAATTATTTAATAAATCGCACCTCCTACGTAGTAGTATTATCTATCGCCTATCTTACTAGTAGAGCGTTACGTTTACTAGCCTTATTAGTAATAGTTAGTACTATGTCCTTACTAGACTATATTAGAAGTAAGGCGCTAATAAAGTCTATTATAAGGGTGTAGTACAGAATTATCTCGGTCTAGATAGGATTTAGCTTGCTATATAGGAGGTAGCGCTTAGTCTAGTTTAGGTTATAGTCTAAGTAGAAGGCGATATAATCCTTTAGACGCTTAGTAAGGTGCCTAATAAATAATAAGGCTTATACCTGTTCGTAGACATAGTAGAATCCTTAATAATAATAGTTATTATAAGCCTATTCAAATACTTCCTTTACTATCGAGTCTAGAATATAAAGATAGTCTTAGTTACCTTCCTTATAGTAGTAGATAAGGTCTTCTTTCTTAAAGAATTAGAAGCCGAGCAGGTTATTATACTTATCTCTTATAAGAGGGTCTTAGCTATCCTTATATTATACTATTACCTACGCGTTATTCTAGTTCTATAGGCGATATAACATATAAGCCTCCTATCTATTATAGGCCTAGGCTCGCCTAATTAACCTTAGGACCCTAGCCTAATAAGGGTCTCCTTTATATACTCTAGTAAGTCTATCTCTAAACTTATTGTCTATCTCGACTAGTAGAGCGTAGAATGCTAATAGCTCCTCTACGTTTCTATAGTAAGCTATTAGGTCTAGATTATTATAGTCTAGATTCTTCGTAGCTTTAGTATTATCTCCTTATAGGCGGCTTAAGCTATTAACGAATCCTAATAAGATACTAGCTATATATACTACCCTTATCTAGAACTA
>JAHESH010000279.1:0-13631 GCA_020826765.1 Teratosphaeria viscida
GATACTCTACTAATTCTATTATATAATGTTTTATACGTATATAAGGGTAGATAGGAGTATTATCTAAGAAAGTAGAGTAGGGAGAATAAAGTTTAAAGCTAGAACTAATTAGAGCTCTATATAGATCTGTATAGAATTCCTTAGCTAATTAGACGACGGCTTAAGATATACAAATAGCGGACTAATTAACTCTACGCCTTTCTATAGTACAATCGAGGCTAGCCCTAACCTCAAACGAGCCTATAGTATAAAAGGCTATATAAAATAAGAATTCGAGCTACGTTAAATAGGAATTAAAGTAGTATACTTATTAAATAAGAAATAAATGCCTCTATTATAGTAGATAGTAGATAGTAGTTATAATATAGGCTTATAACTAGCCTCTAATAGTTATATTCTCTTAATTATTTAGGATATTAGAGTATTATACGCTCTATAGAAGTATATAAGCCTTAGTTAGAGAGGATGTAATATCTTTTAATTAATAAAGTTAGCGCCTATTAAGTAATATATAGTTAAGATTATTTAGTATATATAGTCCTATAATTAATATATTCTACAACCTTAGTATTTATAGCTAGCTATACGTAAGCCTATAGGATCTATATTAAATAAGAATATACAAAATACGTATAATATATATTAAATAGTAAATATATGTTAAATAAGAAATATATATAATATATATTAAATAAGAAACACGCGTAATATATATTAAATAAGAAATACGCATTATATATTATATAAGATATATATATAACATATAATAAGTAGAATTCGAAATACTAATTAAGTAAGCTTACTACTATAATAGAGAACATTCTATTCTCTCCTAGTATTCCCTTATATAATTGTTATTTATATTCTCTTTTAATAACTCTAGTAACTAGTCCTACTTATACTCTATTCGCTAAAATATTAGCGACCTTTTGTAGTATCTAGTCTTCTCTATAGAGAATAATATAGATCTAGAGTTACGAGTAGCCCTCGAAGTATATTATATATCTAGCCTTTACTATTAGGAAAAGGTCTGCGCTATTAGATTCTATATTTGCTTTGTTACCTTACTAAAGTAGTTAGATGTATACCTTAGAAGATTACGAGCTAATTATAGAGAAGGTGTAGTTTTACGTTCGGCAGAGAATTCTAAGGTGCGCGTATGTAGTAGAGCGTCGCGGCTACTCTACGAAAGACCCGCGACTACTAAGTCTAACACTTAAGGTAGAAAGCTTCACTACTTAGGCTCTCCCTCCTACATATACCAGACTATCACCAACGTACCGCAACTTATGTCCTCCAAACCTCATGTCCTCCGAACCTTATATCCACCGAACCTCATTCCTACCGAACCTCATGTCCACCGATCCTCATGTCCTCCGCACCTCTGACGAGCGGGGCCTCCAAAGCCTTAACACAGAAATCTTCTATCAACAAGGTCGCGACACCAAGCGGCAAGTCTTTCTCGCCCGAAAAGGTCATGCTGCACGCAGGGGATCGAGATACGATTGTACAGAATGGCGACAACCCAAATAACCTTTACCGCATGGATCTCGAATACTGCAAGATTATGGATAACTGGAAGGTGCATGACGACGAAGACATTTCGGTCAACATCTTTGCGCCAGAGAACAAGTTTACGCAGACGACCGACAAGGAGACGTTCCTGGGTTATCTGAGCGAAGACGCTCTGTACCGCATTGATCCACGTCTAGCCAGCAACAGCATTGCAATTAGTGAAGGACAACTTTTCTGCTGCAGCCACGACTGAAAAAGGATACATCGCCGTTGCATCTAACAAGGGAGACATTCGCATGTTTGACATCAGTAATACTCCCGCAGGGAGGGCTTCTCTGCTCGCCGTTGCATCCAACAAGGGAGACATTCGTACGCTTGGCCGTCTTGGCATTAATGCAAGGACCGCACTTCCAGCTCGATGCTCGCCACCACGCGCACTTACCTCCTCCTCATCGAAGGCACCTACGCCCATATGCAACGGGCGAATAATGTGGAGCACAACTTGCTTAGAGTGCAGAACCTGTTGGATCCGGAGTCGTCGGTCCGAATGGCGAGCGATCTTGCAGATTTGGCGTTGACAGAAAGGTGGTTGGATGTTGCGGAGGTGGTGGGGGAGGTCCGATCGGCGAGCGATCTTGTAGATTTGGCGTTGACAGAAGGGTGGTTGGATGGTGCGGAGGTGGTGGGGGAGGTGAGCATGTGTAATACGCAGGCGGAGGGAGGAGAAGCTGAGACGGGGTATTCGAGTGGATTGCGCGACACGATAGCCAGGCTCAAATTCCTTGTAGACTTGATCGAAGAATGTGGATTGGAAATTGCGGAAGAAGAGGCCAAGGCGAATACGAGAATGGTGCGTAAGGGGAGCCAAAGGTGACGATTTCCTCCAGTGACCCTACTCGATGTGCTACTTCCTTGACATGCTCACTCTGCGTTCGCCTCCTCTTCGGCGCCTTCTGACTCGTGTCATCAATGACGGTGTCAACAATGAATGACGGTGTCAACAATGACTGACGGTGTCAACAATGACTGACGGTGTCAACAATGACGGTATCCGGATCCGTATCCTTCCTCGCACCACAGCCCGCACGGCGATATGACCAATCTCCAACCGCGGGGATCGCGTAGGCCGTGGCTGACTCGCCGGCCCACGTGGCGGACTGATCTTCTCACGTGTTGAAATGAGCCAAAAGGCGGAGTGAGCAAGGTCGTTCTTCATTCTAAGGATGCTCTTCTACACTACATTGCGAAAGCTACATGTACACGTCGAACATGCACGAGTATGTCATCAAGCCTCATCGAGCCGCACAGACGACACCACCCGCCGATGTGGGGAGGTCGTCGACGACCGCATTACTATTCCTGGGTCTCTCAACTTTCCCGCGCACTCCTGCACAACGAGGTACCATTTCTGAGCGACCGGATTGAATTCTCGCAGCCACCCGTCCCGCGTCTCCTTCAAAGTTGACAGGTCCTTCCCGAGAAATGCCTCCATCCGCTGGAGGTACACCAAGCGATCCTGACAGACAGGGTGGCATATTGCGTGCATCTCTTTCTCCTTCTCTTTGATGACATTCTTAATGTCTGACTTGGCGGTGTTGTAAATCGTAGGGTCGGGTGCAGTGCTGAAGTGATGAAGTGACTCCTTCGCATGAGCAATAAGAGTTTGGTGATTCGGCAGCTCGGTCTGCACTCTGTCGAGACGTAGAGCATCTGCCTCCTTCACGGCCCGAGTGAATTTGAGAAGCTCCGTTGTTGTTATGATCCAGGCTTCCATGTCGTCCAGCACTGCGGTGGCTGCCTGGTATGCGCGAGACACAGCTGTCATCTGGGCTACGAGATCCGAAGCACCACTCTGCTGATCGCTGGCCATAAGGGAACAGAGATGCTGAATCGCTTTTTGACCTTTCTCGGCGTTATAGGCCTTGATATCCAAGCTCTTATTGCCGGTCGAGAAAGTCTGAAGTACTGCGCGGCGCCAGACATCGGGGACGAAATTCTTTGGCATCTCGGATCCATGCATGCTGTACACTGCGACGGCCGAGATGTACATCCCACAGTCCGACGTGTTGCTTGGTGACTGCATAGGATATTCTGTAGAGGATTTTGCCTCCGAGAACACCCGTGAGCTGCGATTGGGCTCGGTACCTCGCTTCTGAGCATGTGCGTTCAAGAATCGCTCCGCTGATTTGACGGTCGGCGCATACCAGAGCTGGAACGGATTTGGATCGTAGGCTTCAAATATGTCTTTCGCCGGCAGTACTTCGACCAGCGTCCAGTGGCTATTGCCATGATTGATCGAGAAGAAGGCCTTTTCTGCCTGCAAGATTGAGCTCGGGACAGGATGTCCTTCGCGAAGTTTCGTGGCATCAGTACCCATTATATGCTGCCGGATCGCATGCCGCGTGTTATCTGCATTGAGCAATGTCCATATGAGGCATATCGCGTCATCGTTCAGCCACCTTTTCTCCTGCAGAGATTGCAAACTCTTTTTAGTAGCGAGGACCTTTAGCGGTATGTACGTATTGAGTGAACCAGCACGAACGGCCGCGGGCTCTTCGCTCAGTGGAACATGGGTAGCAGCAGCTGAGACTGCCCGCACTACACCAAATGGATGCTCCACCGACGGGAAGCGCTTGGTCGGCGGGGAATTGACAGGTGTAAGATTTGGAAGATTGCCAGGCAGGTCAGGAATGCCGGACGGCCGAGTATTGTGAGCTGGCTGCAGCCCAGCAGAGCGAAGGGCAGACCCGGGCTGATTGGCGCTTGCAGGTTGTCGGAGCCCTGCGGTCGCCTTTGCCTTCCGAGGAACCTGGGTACTCGCGGCAGGTGGCGCTGTCGAGCAGCGCTGCTGATAGCCAGACACTGGCTTCGGCTGATGGCCAGAGATAGGCTTCGGCTGACTACCTACCAAGGTCTGAGGTGGCGAAACTGGCTCAACCGGTGCTCCGTTTGGGACATCGATTTTGTTGCTTGGTGGATGAGATTGATGGCTGCAATAGCTCGCTCTCGCTCCTGCTAAACCATTGCCTGACAGAGTTGCGGACGCCCCTTCGGTACTGACTATCGCATGCTGATCCAGTGCACCCTCGACATCTGTAAGGGACATGTCATTGTCCATTACGAAGGATGTCGGCCCGAGCGAAGTACAATCGGCGTCCGGGTTCCAGAGCTCACTCTGGTGTTCATCCTGCAGCGTGAGGTGAGTCTCGATTGGGAGAGCGAGCTTCCGGCCCATTTCGACGTCCAAGGATTCATCGGCACGCCCGGCATCATCATCATTATCGTCGGAGCCATCAACTTCTGTGCTGCCCTTTTGATCGTCATCTGTGCCGTGGCCACCATCTTCCTGTTCGTCATCATCATCGTCACTTTCTTCTGCTTCATAGCCATAGCCGTCTTCGTCGTCCTCGCCGTCCTCGTCGTCGCGATCGTTGCGGCTGACGGCGTTGGTCAGGTCTTGTTTATCGGCTTCGTGTTTGACACCTTTGTCTGTTGAGGCTGCAATGTGAGTCTGGCCCATAGCGCGCCGCGAAGTAGCAGTCAAACGCCGTCGCTTTGGATCCTGGGGTGAAGGAGACTGCAGCCCGCTCACTTCTGGTATAGGGAACAAGGCCTCAGGCGTCGTCCCTCGCCGCTTCCTCTTGGTGGAAGGTACAGGATTGACGGCGCCTGATGGGGTGACGGAGAGGAAGTCCTCGGCATTGTCGCTATCCTGGACATTGGCGGACTGATTGCCACAGAGTGTTGATTGCTGTGCTGCCGCCTTGCTAGCCTGCGATGGCGTAGAGACCACGGTCAGGCCTTCCGTCTTCCTCCGACGCCGGGATGTTGCCTTTCCGTCAGCTTCAAGCTTCGCCTTTCCCTCAGCGGAAAGCTCCGCCTTTCCCTTGTCTGCGAGAGTCGCCTTTCCTTTGCCCTTGGAGTTCCCAGCCTGCTCCACGGCCAAAGTCTGAGGAAGCGCCCGTGTGGCCGCGGGTTGCACAGCTATGGTGTCATCTAGCTTGGAGTCAATGCTGTCCAGCTGCTGTGTCTGGTGAACATCTGGCTCCTGCGCTGCGGACGCTCGAGCCTGCAGTGCAGTGGACTGCTCCTGGCTCCATGCTTTGAAAGCCTTTTCAGAGTCGCTGGAGGACCATTCCGAGTCCTTGCCTTGACGACGACTCCCCTTGGCAACCTGTAGCAGGTGGTAGGCGTGCGGCCATGGACCTGGGGTGCGTGCAATAAGTCAGTAAAGGAAAAGACATGCAGGCAGGTGGCACAAGGTACATACATCCTGTTTCAGCCAGCTTCTGGATGTGGCGCATGAAGTGATAGCTCCGTACTCTCTGCCCAAACATGCCGAAGGCGGCGAGGTGCGTCAGAGGCCAGCCATCAGGGACTTTGTAACTGTGGTTCTGCCATGAGAGGCTTTTGGCCGGAGGGGAGGTCTGTAGGACGGTGACCGAGGCGTAGTGGGTCAGGACGGAAATGCCGAACGGCGACAGGTCGCAAGTGATGGCGTTGTAATCGACGTTTCCATGCTCGTCCACGCAGTCCAGGAAGTATTCGCGGAAGAGCTGGGGCACATTCTCGATCACTTTGCCGAGAAATTCGATACGCTCCTCCAGGCGGTGGCGGAGGTGCGTACGGGACTTCCGCTGCTCTGAGTCTGGACTCGGATGATCCATCGCAGTGTGATTGGTGGTGGCAACGGATGACGCATCGTATGCTATGTGGCGGAAAGGAGGAAAGAGGAAACGGAAGTCTGGCGGGGCTCGTCTCGTTAGGAAGTGGAAGTCGCGATTGCCTTCTGTGCGTGTCAGTCCGATCCGCCCGCGTGCAGACTGCTCACGTCGCGCTTTTCGCCTCACCTAAGGTCGATTCATCAACGTGTCGCTCTCTACGCGCAACCTTTATCGAAACAGATCCACGTGAGTGTTTGCGACGTGGGCGAGCGGATTAGATTTCGCTGACGGGTCGTGTGTTTGTCGTGTGTTGACTGTTTGGAAAGGTGAGCGTGACATTGCGGAGTTTGCGGAGGATGGATCCAGGTCGATCCAAATTTGCGGGGATCTGGGTCGAGCTGTCCGAGCGACCTCGCTCGATCCAACTCAAAGGGTCCTATCCGTCCCGCTTCAATACCGTGATTCGGACTCAACCATGCATCAACAGGCGCAAGTTGCTGCGCATGGTCCGCTACTTACATCAATCACTGCGAAAGTGGGGATTGCGTGACTCTTTATTCTGGTGTGAGAGTGGAAGAGCCGCACCTTCGGGCGCAGGCAGTGCAGATAGTTTACAAAGCCTGCAACCATCACCCCCTTGTTGCACAGCTGTATACATGCGACACGCTGCCGCCCTCATCTCTGCGCAATGTGCTCGAATGCGCAATGTGCTCGAATACTTCATATTCGTTCCACGGGTATGTCGCCCTATGTTTTGTCGTGAACGAGTTCAGTACAACTTTGTGGCAGGGTCCAGTTGCCGAGGTTGGAGCATCATCAGGGGGGCATCGGCGCTGAGGGCTGGCACATGCATCTACGGCGTTGTCTGACACACGAACAAGCAACAACATGGCCGCAGTCCTGCTTCCCTGCAGCAAAGTCCGGCCGATGAGATGGCTTTGCCTGCTTTCCACATACATCCAGCAGAACAAAGACAAATCAAGCATCACATTCGCAGACAGAGGCATTGCGACGCCTATGCGGTCCAGCAAGCAACACAATCATAACACAATCACATAGTCTCCTACGCAACCCTCCGGTCGACCTCACACTATAAATTTCACCCTCAACTCTCCCCTTCCTTCCTTTCTTTCCCCACACCACAACAACAATCACAACAACAAGCAAATCACTCATCAAACACCACCTCAACTCCACACCTTCAACACCCACCAGAACGCCACCTACTCCAACCGCCTCCATGTCATCCACAAGACAACACCCCATCCCCGTCTCCCAGCTGACGCCAGACGAGCTCGACTAGGTCCTTACCTGCTACTCCAACCCCCGCGTCCACCCCATGCCCGCCTGTCTGCGCCCGCGCACGCCACCCCGCCCCACGCCCGAGGAGAGGCAGGCCGAGCTCGAGGCGCAGCTCGCGTACTTTGAGAATTCCTTTCGGGTGTAGGGGCCGGCGAGCTTGAATCACTTGCCGCGTGTGCCGCGCCCGGCTGCGCCGGACGAGGTGCCGTCTAACGGCAGAGCTGACGACGAGGTGTCTTTGCACAGCGCAGGTGACGGCAGAGCTGACGACGAGCTGTCTTGGCATAGCACAGGTGACGACGAGCTGTCTTCTAACAGCGGCGACAACCCCGAGACATCAACCCCCATCCCCGAAACCGAGCCCTCATCCCCACAGCGCCCGCTGACCGACGAGGAGATCTAACAAGGTGTAAGTGTCCTGGCCTCCCACCTCTTCCTCTTCTTCGGCCTCTCCGCAGCGCTGCACTACTTCTAGACACACTCACTTCCCCTACCCCCCGCACTAGAACAAAAGGCAACTGACATCACAGATTACCGCCACCCTGCGTAATCTTGTCAAACAGCTCCCTGGTCCTTGCGACGATCCACTATCCGCATCGATCGACCTGCGTCTGGCGCTAGTGCTTGCGGTTCAGGCGAAGGGAGACATGGAGTTCTTGGCGGGAAAAAGGAGGCGGGAGTGAGTGGGCGGGAGAAGATGGCGGGATCTAACGAGTGCTAGGTTTCATAGGCGTTTGGGAGTTGTGATTGGTTTTCAGGAGTGCTGATAGCGAGGACCCCTATAGCGTGGTAGCTACAGTTCCTTTCCTTCCCTTTTCTAGAGTGCTGGGTTTATAGGCGTTGGGAGTTGCGATTGGTTTGCAAAAGAGTGAGAGAGGAGAGAGTGCAGACAGCGAGGACCCCGTTGGCGTGGTAGCTGACACTGCATACTCCTGGCGTTTTGGGGCGGGTAAGATAGATTAGCAAATACAAACACTCACAAACATCCATGTCACTTATTCCGACTTCTCAACAAATGAATTCCATACTTCTCCAGCTATAACTTCGTCGACACGACGTGTGTATGTCTGTAAATACCTGTTGTCAGCTTGGTCTGCGAACAGCGCTAGACCCGAGACGGCACTACGATTGAGTGTTGCATCAGACATAGACGCCTATATTTTCAGCTCTCGCGTGAAAGGAGACGGCGCGACTGCGTGTGGAGAACGAAGGACTGATGTGTAAGGGATTATTTGGGCTGTAGATCTCGAAGACGTTTCGTGGGCGCGACTCCGATCAAGCTCGACCCCGATCAAGCTCGATCCTGACCAGGCCCGACCTCGATCGGCCGGAATCGTGGTCAGGCTCGACCTCGCTCCCGCCGAATTTTGATCGAGCTCGCCCTCGATCTTGCCTGGATCCGGGTTGACCTAGATTATAACGTTTAACAAGCTCGTCTTTCTCTCTAGGTACATATACTTATTATATTATTATACGCATATTCATTTGGGAATTTAGCTGCGATTACTAGCGCGAATACTAGATCGGAGCTATATCTTTCGTAATTACTACTATTAACTAGAATAAAATAGGCTATATAAGAGCTATACAATCTACTATATATAACTCAAACTATTATTAAGTATTAGCGCTAAGACTATATATATTATTTTACTTATATATATAGTAGTACGCGTTAACTAGTCCGACCTATATATATCGACCTCTACGACCTAAGAACCTAGACGCCCTATAGGCTACTAGACTAATCTATCTCCTTCTATAACTACTCTACAAAGGCTTTATATATTATACTATTAATATAGTAAGCGAAGAAACTCCTATTTTAATGTCGCTTCTATATATCTATTATAAAATAGATATACGCCTCTTTCTAATAACTCTACTTTATTACGCTATATATCCTAGACTAGGCAATATATAGTAGGATATATAATAGTAATAGTAGTCTATTTAGCGTAATTCTAATAGTTTTATAAGTAGATACTATACTAGATACTACTTAGTTAAACTATTCGAGTTATATAGTAGCGCGTAGTAGTACTTTAGTAGCGCTTAATTATACTTATATAACTAGTCTTTGGTCTTAGAGGATACTATAATAGTATTAAGCTAGTCTTAGACTATATCTTATACTACTACTAGATTAGGTAGGTAGTAAATATAAGATCTTATCGACGCGCTCTATAACTAACTATAGTATATATATATCTTATACTAGCTTATAGTATACTATATCTACTCTTAGAATAGATATCCTTTAATAACTAGCTTTTAATAATAACGACAATAATAATAAGCTCGCTTTTATTATACTCTAGCGCCGCTACTAAACTACTACTAACTAAAGGCGCTATAGATATATATATAGATACCTTTCGATAGCTAATTTTCGTATATTAATATATCTTATATAGTATAACTCTTAATTATCTAAGAAGAGAGTATTATTCTAAAGGTCTAACTACGTAATTAGCTAGTTTAATTAGTAAAGAGTATACTAAGAATATTTGGAGGTTAGTTAATTACTTAAGAATCGAAGAGGATAGTAGGATATTAATAGTATTATAGGTTCTATTAATAAATAAGGGATTAACTATAGCTATTAGCGATAGCGTTATTTAATAGCGAGTAAGAGCTATAATTACCTAGTTATATAAGAGCGTTAGTAGTTAATACTATCTATCTATTATATTAGTAACTAGCTTATCTAGATTACTAGTACTTATAGTTAATACTATAAGGCAAATATATATTAACTTCGAGTTATATCTTTACTAAGTACTATAAGTAGTTATACTATTATTAGCAACCTATAATTACCTAGTAGCCTAGCCTAATATACTAGAAATTATAGTAGTATACCTACTATATTACTTAGTTATAAGGCTTTAGAAATAGGCGTACTTAGAGTATAGTTAATAGTATGCTTCTATTATATTATTAGCTAGAAGATCTAGAGTAGTAGACGAAGACCTATAATAGTTATTATAGTAGTAATAGTATAAAGTATTAAGGTATTACTATACTAGATAGCCTTATTATCTTAATATTCTTACTATTCGCTAGACTAACTAGGAATTAGTTGTTATATAAGCTCTCTAGTATAGAGCTACGCCTCTAGTAACTCTTTATAGATAGCTAGTAAGAGCTCTTCCTACTTAATAATAATATATATTATTAGCTATATAGCTATATTACTCCTTTTAACGACTATTATAGTTTCTAATTCCTACCTCCTATAGAGCTTAGTTATAGCTAGGAGCATATATTAGTATATATTTGTATCGAATAGTATTATAGTAAGATAGAGACCTTCTAGTTATAAAACTACTTTAATAATAGCCTTTAACTTGCTAACTAGTATATAGGGCTCTTCTAGCGAGTATTAGTTCTACTATATAATTGCCTCGTATATCTATATTAAGAAGATATAGAACTAGAAGGAGGTATTATCTAGCCTATCGATATAGTTAGTAGACGCTTTATATTATAGAGAGTATAGTCTATAGAAGACTATAGTTAAAGAACCTTCTAGAGAATAGATAGCTTCTAACAATTAATAAGTCTATACTATATTACTATCTTATACTTTATAATCCTTATAATAATAGAGTAGCTTTAATTTAAAAATATTACTAGCTAAGGCTACTATCCTTTAGTACTAATTATTACTATACGACTAGTTCTCTAGTAGACTATATTAGGAGCTAACTAGATAGTAGCTAGTAGACGCCCTCTAGTCTAGGTAAGGTACTAATAGATAATCGATATAGATTATTTAGACTAGTTCTACCTAGACCTTCGATAACTATCTCTAGATAGTACTAAGACTATACTAAGCAAATAGTATAACTATCTCTACCCTTATACTCTTAGGCGATCCTTAGACTAAGGTACTTAGAAGTAGAAGGATTAATATTAAGACGTAGAAGTAATACTTATATAGAGACTATATCTATATTAATATTTATCTACGACTTCTAGGTAAGATTTAGCTAAGCTAGATTAGGTAGAGATCTCTAAAGCTAAAGGAGCTCTTACCTAAGAGACGACTATTCTACCTAATACTTCTCTTATTTCTCTTATACTATCTTCCTTTATAATAATTATATAATACTTACTAGCTAGAGATAGTTGTTATAAGTAATAGATATCTCTACGTAGTATACTAGCTCTATTATAACTCTTACTAGAATTTTTGCATCTTAGTTTTTCTATTATAGATATAGATATTAAGCTAATTATATAATATATCGTCTATTATATAGACGACGTTAAGAGATTAGGAGCCTTCTTAAAGAAATATCGTAGGATAGAGAGGATTACTATTCTCTATAACTACTACTACCTAGAAGTATCGCGACTTAACTATCTTACCTTAGAGGATCTTAGATTAGTAGAGTTATAAGAGTTCCTAGAATAGTAGATTATCGACGTCTATAAACTTATAGTAAGTATAAAAGCTTTAAGAAAGGTATTTAAGAGAGTTATTAATACTCTATACTACTAGTAGTAGTACTATCTAGTCTTCGATAAAGTACTAAAGAGAGTATAGTACCTAACAGTCCCTACTAATAGAATACTAGTAGAGACTCTCGTATTAGATTACTAGTAAGAGTATCTCGTACTAGAGTACTAGCTCTAGCTAGAATAGTAAGAGTAGCTATAGTAATAGGAATAGACATATTATCTAAGTCTAGCCTTATTATACTTAGTAGGCTAGGTATAGTCTCCGAGCTTATAAAAGAGAGTATCTCTAGAATATTATAAGTAGTTAGAGTTAGGCCGAGCTCTAAGTAAGCCGAGCCTACTAGAAGAATATTATAAGTTATTAGAGTTAGGCTAAGTTCTAAGTAAGCCGAGCCTACTAGAATAATAGTTACTCGAATACTATAGACTATTAGAGTTAGAATTCTAAGTAAGCTAAGTCTACTAGAACGATAGTTACCTAAATACTATAGACTATTAGAGTTAGAATAGGTTCTAAGTAAGCCGAGTCTACTAGAATAATAGTTATCTAAATACTATAGATAATTAGTATTAAAACAATTACTAGAGAGACTAAACTTATAAGAATAGTAAGACTATAAGTAAATAAGATTAGGATAATTCTTAAGTAAGTTACACCTAGAAGTATTATTATCCCTAGAGTACTATAAGAGATCTAGGTTAGGATACTAACTATAGGGATAGAGTCTTTAGTAAGTATAGTCGTCTAATTATTTAATACTAGATAGTCGAGCTATAGGCTAGATAGCTAGGCTAGGTAAGCTAAGCTATATATAATATACGTATATATATATTATACGCTTCGCTTTATAACTAAAGGAAGATAGTAATTAGTTTCTAGACCTTACTCTATTCTTAGAGACTAGGGCTCTATACGCTACTATATACCTCTATATTAATAGCTTATTATATATATTCTTAGTTCTAATTACTCTACTCTAGTTATAGCCTATAGAGTACTTATAATAACTAGTATTCTCTCCTTTAGGTAACCTAGCTCTATATCTACTCGTACCTAGCGCTAACGTAACGCTAAGGCTACTAATAACTAGCTCGAAGAAAGAGGAATAGTCGATAAGGAGATAGCTTATCTTAAGAAAGAGTAGGTAGTACTAAATAAGAAGTAACGCCTCTATACTCTCTAAGTAGACGTAGCGCGCTATAAGCGCCTATAAGTAGTAGGTTTCTAGGCTATAGAGGCTATAATAATATTATCTATGTAGTCTACTAACCTACCTATAATATCTACGCGTAGCTATAAGACTCGGGCTAAGGGGGTCCTTTAGGTCTATACTATAGGTAGTCTATAAGGAGTTAAGGTATATATATACTACCTATAGTCCGCTAGTAGTTCGGCTAAAGGAAGAATCTCGCTATACTAGAAGCGGTCTACTAGCGGCCCTAAGAGGTAGTTCTCTACCCCTTACTTCCTATAGACTATAGGTAGTTAAGAAGGAATAAGATTCTCTATCGGACCTACTTCTAGCTAGATAGGAGTCGAAGAGAAAGAGGATTCTTCTATAAGAGAGAGTTCCTCTTAAGAGGAGAGATCTCTTCCTTCTCTAAGATTACTAATCTATATAGATAGGGGTCTATAATCTCCGCTATAATCTCTACCTTATTTATATAGTCCCTATA